>JADLZK010007784.1:0-154190 GCA_015847255.1 Hyparrhenia diplandra | reverse complement strand
TTAGCCTTATGCATCTTTTCAAAAGCTTTTGCATAGCATACAAAGCCAAGCCTTATGTTCTTCACATCATTTTGAGGAGCTTAAAATTTGTATGTTTTTTCGAACAAATATGTGTAACCCCTTGTCATCCATATAAATGGACCCTGCTTTTTTATTCTCGTTCACTCAAATGTATCAAGAGCTCCCCACCAACCCGTAATGTATTGATTGACAACATCTAGAGGCAAGATCAAAATTCATCTTGCATACGAATATTGACATAGAAAGTTTCTCCAGGGGTAGATTACCCTATCATATCCAAGTTTTGATAGATTTTTCTCAACCCCGTTGTCTTCATTGTACCATCTTACTTGTCCAATAGCATTAACATAGGACTCCGAGAAAGATATCTAAATCATCTAATGATATAAAACTGAATTTTCTATACCCTTTCCATTGACCCACCCAAGCCCTACCACTTTTCGATTATTTCAAAGAATAATGCATCGATTCCAATTGTTAGTTTCTTCCGGTTGTGGTGTAATCATCACTTGTTAAAGGGTCAAACATATATATAAGCAATGCCACAAGGTTCAGTTTTTAAATGGAATAACCATTCATTCATATATACACACTTGCCCCCCCTAAAAATCAAAAATTCAATAAACAAACTAAGGTCATATTGCTAAAATGAAGTTCAATCGACAAATAGCCAATCTTATTTGTTTACCAAACCTAATAAACGACATAATGCACAACACATCTAATAGACATCAATGGGCAGGGCAGCACTACACAAGTACCACCCAATGAAGTTCAAAGCATGCTCACCAGGCTGGGAGCCACCATTGTCGAGCTCCACCTTGTGTTCTACCGATATTTCTGATTTTCCATTGCGGTAACAAATCTTTAATGGCATCTCACCGATGAGTTCTTGCCAAAATGCTCCTCCACAAGGTCCAGTCTTGCTTTAGCCTGCTCTTCGGTCGCTGGTGATAATAGTTGGAATGGAGTTGCCTAAGCAAAACTAGCGGAAATCCATCCTCGTAGGACCAACACCGCCAATGAACATCGTGTTACACATGGAAGAACTTCATGGGACATCACATTACACATGACAGAACCTCACGGTTGGAATATCGAGTTACACATGGCCCGTGTTTACAAGTTTTGGCATAAGTTATACGTTCTAAGTTAAATGCTATAAGTTATAGGTTATAAATTACGTATGTTTTAACTTGACACGTAACATCGGGTACATACTACCGTAACATCGCAACATACATCGCAGAACATCGCACCTTTATATATGTTAGATGTACTCCCTCTCGTTCCAAATTGTAGTTCACTTTGTCTTTTCAAGATCCATTTCTTGTATTATGTATTTAGACATAGTGTATAACTAGGTGCATAACAAAATTAATGTATCTATAAAAGTCAAAGTGAACTACAATTTGGAACACATGGAGTATAAGTTATAGATGAAAGTTAGGCGTGTGGCTTTGTAACTTTTTCTTTCTTTTGTTAGCGATAGAAAACTTTCCAAGAGAAAGAAAGTTGTGTGTGTGTGTGTTTGTTTTGCCAAAAAAAAAAAAAAAAAAGGAAGTTTGTGCTGTCGAAGATAGTCGCTCCATGGGATACATGCAGATCTTCAAGTGCTTTGGACAGCTGCACTTTGGAGGCGTTCTTGATACATGTCATTCCTGCGGTTCATGAGCGAGGAGAGGGAGGAGCAGGGGTTTGGGTACAACCTGAAGGTGGGCGGTTTTGTACTTAAATTAGTTTTGTACCGTTTTAAACTATGTAATTAGTTTTTCTGTTTACCCGTGTTACGGTTTTGTACCCGTGCAATTAGGCTTGGGTACAACTGTTGATACCCGTGTTACGGTTTTGTACCGAATAATGAGGCATCAGGGAAAAAAAAGGTCGGTACCTGATCGTGTCTCTCAGTCACTAGTAGCAGCCAACTGTTCTAGGCTTTGTCTGGGTGCAGTGCAAGACGCTATTTCGTTGTCTGAACGTGCACGTGTCCACACGGAACAAAAAAAATGTTTGCTAAAAAAAGAGCTAGAACAAAAAAAAAAAAGTAAAACAGTCTGATAAGGAAAGAGAACAAATTGATAAATAAATTCTTGTTCCCAGTCTTTCAACAATGGACCAGTGGCGCTTTGGTCAAGTGGTTAAGGCGTATGCCTGCTAAGAGCAGGTACACAATGAGTTATAAAGCTCAACCGAAGTCAAGTAATTTTACGACGGCGTGGAAGAGAGAAGCAAAGAGAGAAGATAGCTTGACTCTTATTCTCGCATCAAGCGGGCATGAATGTATAGGCATTAGTGGGTACCAATAAATATGTATGTGAGAAGGAATAGAAAAGAGAAGATAAACAAATAATAATAAAGAAAATTTGTAGCCAACTAAGATAGCTTGCTCTTATTACTTGGCTTATTATAGCCAAGCACGTAGCTATACTATTAGCTATGCTCTAAGTACGTGGGGTTTCCTCGCGAGAGCTCAAATCTCTCGGTCGTCGTTCGGTTTTCATTCCATACATTGTTAACAGGCGAATCGAGGAAAATGGTGGTGGATCCTGCTGACGCGATCGCTGTCTCGTATGATCGTATCTTGACGCGGATATCCGGTGATGAATGGGGTGCATGGGACTTTGGGATCCAATAACTTGGGGTCGCTGCTAATTAAGCACAAAGTAATGACGTAGTGAAACCGGTTTGGAGTTTGAACATGACCATCTATGCAGGCGAACTGCGGCACTGACGCAAAGCCAATCGCTGGTTCCGTCACTGAACTGCAGCCTGCATGCAATTGCTAGAATACCAAACCTGTGCTGCGGTAGCAGGCGGCTGAGCTGAAGGCACCTGTAATCCATGGAGGAAAAAAAAATAGCTGGTTACAGGCGGTTAGTAGAAGCTCAAAATTGCTCAAAATTCAGGATCACAAAAATCAAAATCTGAACTCAAGTAGGTTGCGAGATCCGGTCTTTTTTACCTGCAGAGCAACTCAGGCAGTGAGGACTAAGTTACTTCAACTGTACAACACCATGCCAACAAGCAGTTACTTAGGCATTCTGAAGGCACTTTATAGTCATACTTTCGCCAGATGATTCTGCAAATGATTGTGCAATCTCACGAAATCATCCAAAACCAGATCAGAAGGTCTAGCCTGCCAGCAGTTGACAAATGAGCACAATAGCACATGCACGCAGAGAGAGTAGGAGGGGATACAGAAGAAGGGAGCGACAGCTTACTGTAACTGGAAGGCCAATGTTGTCAAGAGCAGCCTCGATCTCAGAAGAAGAGCATATGTGCTGAAGAGATTTCCTAAGCATCTTGCGCTTCCCCATGAAAGCAGAATTCACCTGGAAATCAAGGATAGGAGCCAATCTTAATGTAGTTACAAACATGAGGGTAACCGCAACTACAGAAATGAATTCAGATCTAGGACAAGTTTCTGCACATCATGGCCCCATGGTCCACTACTCACCATTGAGAAGAAACTTTTGGGGAACTAACTGGCGGATACTCTTCCTCATTCTTTAGTTTAAAGCTGATAACAGCACCATCAACCTGCAAATGGTATAGGCCAAGAACAGAATAGACTTGAAATAAGGTTCATCAAACTCAAACCACTGGGACACAACAAAATGTTATTCCCCAAACTAAGTCACACATGTAAGAAATAAGTTACCTTTTGGCTGAGGGAAAAAATTCTCTCTGTCCACTCTGAACTTGTATTCAGGTTCTGAAAAGAAGAAACAAAATATATTCTTGTCAATAAATGCAAGCTAATTGTACTATCTTTTCCCTTAAATTTATAAAATGAAGTGCTGTGGGGACCTCCCCACAGTTTTTGCCTTCAAAAAAAATGCAAGCTAATGACTGTGAATAGCTACACAAACATTGTTAGGGCTATGTTGCTCACATTTCAAAACAGTTTGATCGGCCTCTTTAAGAAGAATCCTAAGATAATGAGCTCTCCCAATTTAACTAAGCAACATTAATGTGTACTTCATCTACACAAGGAACACCTAACAAACAAAAACTAGAGTTTAACTATCTAGTAACAAACCTGGCGAAATGTACACAATTATAACTAAAAAGACTGACAAAAGTGCACTATAACTATTCAAGGCAGACAAAGTGATACAACATAAGATTGTTGACATCAGCTGCAGGGCAGGATCTAGTCTAGAATCAGAGTAACTAGCAAATCTTTATGATGAATCTATTAAATGACATGAACTAGCAAATCATTATGATGAATTAGCATTGTTCTATGGGCAACATAGAAGAAAATTTTACAGCACAATTTAATTAAACCCTTTAAGACCTGAGTATGTATTTTTTTTCTAGTTTTTTATTTTTGCTCTCCTTGGTCCCTCATTCTTTTCACTGAGAGCTTCCTTTATTCTCCTTGGTAAAAGGGATACTCAGAAGCCTGGCTATTTATATGAAACAAATAGATACAATGTAAATATACTCTCAACACTAATCAAAGTCCCTCAACATGTTCCATACAAAAAACTTACTTGAGTAGAAATTCACAAACACATTGATAGGTCGGTACTCGAATTTGTATTGAAGTATCTGCAAAGGCGCACCGCTGTTTCATCCTGGAAGTGAGGATAGGAGAATGAAGTATAATAATTAATGAGTCAATACCAATATTTAAAAAAGTAATTCATTCAAACAGAGAGTGGAGGTAAAATAAGATAGATCGAAATGGCCCCTTAACAAAAATGGGTAGTGTTTCTAAAATCGAAATCACACAGTAATACATGCTAGTCAAAACTCAAAAGTTCTATAACTTCTGAAATCTGGAACACCACTGGCTCATTATTAACTGTCTGCAACATTATCCATTGCAAAAGTGAATATAAGAGCTGTCTCAAACCTGAAGCATAAGCACCACGACAGAGAATACATCCCCCATTGGGAGAAGTAGCTTGACAACTTCGGTGCTGACATTGAATGGTAAGTTTGATACAACCTGCAAAGTAGAAACTGGAACATGATCACAAAAAAAAAGCTGCATATAGATTTCTGTGGCTGAGCATAAAGCTCACCTTTGCAAGTTTTGTGGTGGCATGGTATTTGTCCTTCTTGAAAGGAAGAAAATGGGAACGGATGTGAAATTTTGTGATGTCTTCTTCGATGACCTGCACCAGATTTGTACTATTAACACAGATCGAGTGTAAGGTAACTGTAAGCTTTATTAAAAGCAATATTGTTCATCTGTAATGAATGATGACAGATAGAAATCTTAGGTTGTTCAAAGGACATCAGTATACATCACGATGTCCTGGAGAGCAACAAGAGAATGTTGCACACCATATGTGTTAAGGAAGCATGACATGTCAAACAAAGAACTAGATGCTACCTTCAACTGTTCTGTAGATCCAAATCTATCTTTAACAAGGGTAGCCATATGCTTGTCCTGTTAACAAAAAAAGAACAGAACATGATGATGCAGATTATGGATCCGTAATCGAAAAGAATTTCTAGACTTCAATTTGGACGGATACACAGCTGGAGTATCAGGGGAGGCACTTCTATTTGGATGGATACACCTCAAGTTCAGCTTCAACTTATAATGCCATGCTCACATTTGAATCTAGAATAAATGTTTACAGGAACCAAAAAAAACTTATACTAGACAGATAACTTCTTCCAATCTTTTGCACGTGACTGGAAGGTCACACTATCAGCACATCATTTACAGCTCAGTCTATATAAAAAAGTCTCATAAACATTCATGATCTCAGTTAGAACTTAAAGGTCCCAAATCCCAAAAACTACTCATACTCGAAATCTGTAGGCACGTATGACATAGCCATCCAAACAGAGCTACATTTTGAGGCATAACACTGAGACTGAGACACCGATGATAGATAATATCACATCACCCACTAGAAATGATCCGACACCTTCCTTCACCCAAACACGCTGAACCATTTCGCGCGATTTCGTTTCAGAAGCTCTCTCTCTCACTTTCAGCGGACAGCAGACAGCAGTCAGCACAGAAGCCAGCTACGGAACGGAACACCACGCAAAGCAACGTTACGGACCTTCTCGACGGCGAAGACGGTAGCGCCAGCCTGGAGCAGTGCGGCAGTGAGCGAGCCAGTACCCGGGCCGATCTCGAGCACGACGTCCCCCTCCTCCACCCCCGCTGCCGCCACCAGCTCCTCGTTCACTTTGGAGTTGAGCATGTAGTTCTGCGAGGAGACGAGAGAGCCGCGTCGGTAAGCCGTGAATGTTGAGCTTGTCTGTGGGAGGCGGTTCTAGCCTAGGGGAGGACCTGCCCGAGGGATTTTCGGGGGACGTGGCGGCCGCGGGAGTTGAGGGAGCGAATGGTGGAGTGGTAGTCGTCGGCGCCAGGCGTGGCGGTCGAGGCGCCGAGGATCCTCCCGCGGCGTTGTGAGGAGGTATGGACATGAGGTGTCGGCGGTGGCCGGCGGCGAGGAGTCGCCGGAGACGGGCGCGGTGGCCCTGGGGATAAGAAGGTGAGCGCCACCATTTTCGAGAGAAGGTTTTCGGTTTTCCTAGCCCCTTTTTTTTAGAAAAAAAAAAGTCCTTCATTTTCCACAAGCCGATAGACTGATTCGGTGTGAGGGACCGGCGTGGACCCCAGTTGTCCGCGTTGAGAGGCATGACGCGTGACACGTGCATGTCCCGCCATCACATCACCTCGCTCTGTGGCCGATAGGTCGGATGTCGGGCTCCCAATAGCCGATAGGTAGCAGTCAAAAAACAAAATAAAAAAAAGATATCCGATAAGTAGCGGCAGGATACCAGTTTTAATAGCTTACAGTACATGCCATTGCACGTCTGCACTGCAATAGCTTCATTCACACCGTAGATCTCTAGAACTCCTAAGTCAAGAGAAATCACACCATATGAACGCTGGAGAAGAATAAAGATGCATGTTTTGGCAACTCAAGCATATGTTGGCTTGCTCAAAAAGAACAAAAGGAATACGCACGACCTTACATGCATATAACCTTAATTTCCATAGCTTAATCACGAATTTTAGGAATATATATGCACCAGGTGTCCACAATTCCACAGCATAACGTGCAGTCGTCCGCCCTGGTTACTCTCTAGTATGTACACTTTACAAGTCTCGCGCCCATGCCTATGGGACTGACTACCCAAAAACTGCTTTCCAGGAGCCATGTGCCCGAGAGCAGGGAAGCAGGTCATGCATCGACCCACTACTGAGATCATCGTCTGGCCATCAGCGTGCTTGGCACACGGTGCATGGGCCCTGACGTTGCGAAAAGATTTCGTTTGCGAACTCCTACTATCCTCACTGTGGCATCGGTGTCACTGTCGCAGCTGTCACAAACTACATCTGGAATTCGCGAGCTACCAATGATCTCATCATTCCCCTCCGATCTTTCCGGCGATGCTATTTCAATAATATCGCATTCTTTCTCTGGTTTCGAGCTGCCAGAATCTGCTTTCACGGTACCTTCTTCGTCTTTGACACTATCCGAAAATGAAGCTGTTTCGGATAGAACACAGGTTGTGGCCTTCTTGTCATCCTTGTAGCTGCTAGTGGGAGCTTTGTCTGATACTGCAATCTCAGAGTCAGAGATGTCTTCCATAATCACATCAGCATATCTAGAATCCACACTTGCTACTTCTGACAATGCAACCTTGGTGCCTTTGTTATTCTTACCAGCCTCTCCAAACTCCCCACTTGCTTCATCAGATTCTGCAACATTGATGGCTCCTATACTCTTATTACCAGCATCTCTAGACTCTTCACTTGCTTCTTCTGGTTCTGCAATATTCATGTCTTCAATACTCTTACCAGCATCCACAGACTCTCCACTTGTGGTCTTCCTTTTGCGTTTGTAGCTGCTAGTTGGAGCTTTGTCTAATACTACCACCTCAGAGTCAGAGCTGTCCTCCATACTCTTATCAGTGTATCCAGACACACTTGCTCCTTCGGACACTACAACCTTGGCGCCGTTGTTGGTCTTAACGATCTCTCCAAACTCCCTACTTGCTTCATCTGATTCTGCAACATTGATACCTTCTATACACTTACAAGCATCTCTAGACTCTTCACTAGCTTCTTCTGGTTCTGCAACATTGGTGCCTTCAATACTTTTTCTTCTGATGCTGCAACAATGCCTGTACTCTTACCAGCATCTCCTGACCCTGCACTTGCCTCTTCTGATGCTACAACCTTGATGCCTTCATTGCTCTTGACAGTGCTTCCCAACCTCTACCACCATTTCTGAACTGTCAGAAGGTGCATCTGCTTTCAATTCTCTATCCTTTATGCTGTCATCAGGATCAGATGCATCTGCTCCTGATAAAGCATCATCCAGCTTGGCACTTTTAAATTCTTCCAGTAGTAGCTCTCTTATTCTCTGCCTTAGATCAGATGCTTCTTCAGGCTTGAACCAATTCCGACCAAACTGTTACAAACACAAGTTCATTATTGAAATCTCCCAAACGATCTTATAAGTTGAACAAAACAGCAAACAAGAACTGAACAAGTACAGAAAAGAGCTGGCAGCACTAACCATATCAAGTTTATCAATTGCGAGTCTTTCGGTGCCTCGCCTATAAATCGTTCAATATAATAAAGCATGAAGATGCCACAGTCGTACTCATTATTCTGCCGCTGAACCTAACAGTTTTTGAGAACATGTTATATTGATTTCTGAGTAAACACAAGTAGTTAGCAATCTCAACAAATATTTAACGCAAAACATCAGGAAATCTATGTGCCAAGGAGAACTGGAAGGGCAGTGTTACTTTGCAACATTGTTAAGCTGTATGTACCTCGACGCTTTCCTTGAGTATATTATTTTTAAGATCCTCCCATGTTGTCCCTAAAATTGATGATAATTGGTGCCATTCTTTTTCAAGATATCTGCGACATATTGTTGGCAATGTCAGTGTTAAGCAGAGGACGGTAGATCACTTGCACCAAATTCAGCAGCAAGCAAATCTTCCACATTCTAGAATTTCTTGTTTTCTTAATAGCAAAATGAAAATAGCTAGACAACTATAACTGAAGTAGTGAAGTCATTACTTGCCTCTCAACTGTGTTCAGGATCTTATTACTGGGATGCATTGCTAGGGAGTCCAGATGAAGTATGATTGGTCCTTCACTCTCTTTTTTGCAGGAATGCAAATGATTACCAAGCTCCAGTGCGCCCTGGTTTACAAATGCAAAGAGACATTTTATTTTCATAAATATACTTACTATACACGAAGGTACAGAGTGAATGACATGATTGTAGTTTGCAAAAGCATCAGCATATGCTAAAATGCAACAGTTCAGGCGATAAAAAGGTTTAACAACAGTACAGATATAAGTACAATATTAGGAATCTCAGGAGCAACATTGATGAACCATGAAACTTGCTAACAAGCTGATAATGTCTTAATAAACACATAAAAGTGTGGCCTTGAGAACAAATTATATTGCGCGGATCTGAATAATAGTATTTCAGCTTCATAGTGTAAGTGTCTTATTCAGTATTGACTTACGTCCCATGGATCGGCAAGATGATGTATGCTTTATTAAATATATTGACACCTTTCCACCATCTTCTCAACTTTGAGAACTCATCCTGGAACAAAATCCAACAAAAACACAAATTTTATCATCTAAGATATACTGTTAAGATAATAAAAATGAACAAACAAGTAGACCAAAAGATAATGTCAACACATGAACACAAAAGAAATGAGAGAGAGAGAGAGAAGAGAAACAGAAGAGAATACTTCAATTCAATTTGAATTTGGAAAAAGAAGATCAAATTTTGTGAATGACTAGTGGGAAAATGGTGGAAAATGACTGGATTGAAATGTAGTTGAATAAAACTCAAATGTGTGTCCACCCCTTGAGCATCATAGGTCATACGGGGTACAAAAAAAAAAAGGTAATTCCTCACTCAAGAAGAAAATAATTGGTTAGTTGCAATTCCTCCCTCAAGAAGGCGGACCTGGAGCACTGGTATAATCTCTACTTGTGCCTTGGACATCCTGGGTTGAAACCAGACTTGCAGAATAAGAAAGGGTAAGACTCTAGAAATTCCCTTCCCCAGACCCCGTCTTGTATGGGGGCTCGGGACTGAGCATGCCAATTCTTTAATTGTAACTACACCCAAGGACCTATCTCATAGCAACTGGCAAGGAAGAACAAAAACTGTCTATTAGCATGACCTTTATCGGCACAAACAACGGATGAACCCCAACCCCAGCTGAAAGGTTTTAACTTGCCAGCCATTTTGGTTGTCCGGCTTCTTTCAAAGCACCACAAGTATGTGTTCAGGAGTCAACTGGGTACCTCAGCTGAGGTCAAGGGTGAATGAAAGCTAGAGAAAAAATAGAGGGTGTGCAGACTGTCTGTGAGTAGACTTGGGGGTGTAAATTGGGTGAAAATTGTATAGCAATAAATTGGGGTGCAATTGTGCAAATCAGGTGAAAAATCTATAGCATTAACTAGTTTCTTTGGTTATTATAGGCCTGGGTATGGACACCAAAATGGGCCTATATGGATGCGCCGCTGGCTGTGGTTCATGGGATCTTGACGGTTCACTCTCGGCAGGTGCTTCTGGTTTGACCTCCATGATGCCACAAATCAGTACTGTACTAGTGTCCATACCTTCTTAGGCTCTGTTTGGATCCATAAAGGTATACTAAGCTGCTAATAATTAACTCCTTTGGATCCAAAAGGTCCAGTAATAGTATACCTATTTGTTAGCTAATACCCAGCTAACAACTATGCCATTAGTCGAGCCAAACCAGCTAATAGTTAGCTACTAATATCAGCTAGCTAAATATTACTCCATTCCAAATTATAAGATGTTTTGAATTTTTCTACATGCATTGCTTTCCCTATGTATCTAGACATAGTGTATATCTAATTGCAGAAAAAACAATATATCTAGAAAACCCAAAGCATCTTATAATTTGGATGGAGGGAGTAGTAGCTAATGGATCCAAACTAGACATTAATAGGGGACTGACATCTCTCCTGCTGGTTTGAGTAAAAATGAACAAATACTTCTATTACAAGGCACTCATGTATTATGCACCAAGAAGAGTATAATTATCCCAATTTTGAACAAAGACATAGTGCAAAGCCATTTGGTAAGAGAAGTATGACTTCATGGCACAAAAGATCGTACCGACAACACAAAAGCTTCTTCAAGCTTTCCATAAAAATATGTGTTAAATATGTAGAATCTGTCACCGGAATCTTTGTTACACAATCTGTTCCTTTTGATGTACCTGCACAGCAACATCACGGAAAGAATCCAGAGTATCTTTTAATACCTCCCTGGAAATAGCATAGCCCAGAGTTCACATAATACTACTTTAAAAATTCTTCAGCTAAATAGCCCACAATAAATAGTTTGATGGCATTCAAGACATTACAATTCGCAATGCTAGTAGCAGTAGAAGAGCTTTTTCGAGAAAAAAAGCAGTAGAAGAGCAAACATTATCACTTAAAGCTTCGCTTTTCTTTCCTCGAGCATGTTTTTTAAAGCACCCACTTTCCCATATTGAACCTTTCATTGGTTGCTTCCTATTTGTTTGAAAAATAAGTGATACACTGGAGCAATTTAAGTAAAAATAATCATCATACAAGACTTACTGGATGTAGAAGTTTATCACCGGTGACGACAAATATACTCCACGATCAAGACATTTAATATCAGATCTGGTGAGCTCCACAGATTCTCGATTATCTCTGTTCATAATAAAGTCCAAAGAAGGTAAAATGGACACCGACCATGAATTTATGATCTTAAAAAAATGCACAATAATCACCTCGATGGGTAGTAGATCTTCGGTTCATTCCTGAAAATATAATTGGTTCAGTTGAAACATAAACCAAAAGCTAAGCTAACAGTTTACATGATGAATACAACACCAGAGAGAAGCTTACCGTCTGTCAGACATCTCACAATTTACTTCTTCCTCAGGTTTCATATCTTCATCATCCAATAGAACCACATCTTGAGCCTTATAGGGAACTTAGGTTAATAAATGTGTAAGGTCAAAATTACATGTAAACGTGATGCTATGATCAAACTACTATGCGAAAGCATGGCATAGTGCCCGATAAACGGCCTTTCTCTTGCCAATGCCACATATGGCAGCCAAACTTATTATGAACGAATAATACCATGGCAAAATTAGCAGTGTCTATTAAAGAAGGTAATAACTACCTGAACTTTCTGAAAACAAGATTTGGTACGAAACACAAAGCTTTGTGAAGTAATGTTAACAAAGCAACTGTTAAAGCAATGAATCCATCAATAATCCAAAGAAATGTCCTTGATAGTAAAACACCAACACTCACTATGTTCTCTACAGTTCTTAAGACCACTGAAGTCTGACATGATATGCTTATAGTTTGAACATACGAGGATCGTGTGATTTTAACATTCAAGCAACAGAAAAGTATGGATGATTAGCTATGGAATAGGAACCTAAAGGAGAATTCATAGAGTACTCAGTATCAGCATACCAACCTTTCGAGAATAAACAGAAGATGAATTCTGAAGCTGTTCCTTCCTCCTGCATATATACACTAATGGTACATAAGAGATGCCAATGTATATGGCCATATGTGAGTAATATGTAAATGCTTTGTGCAACATAAGAAAGCAGAGAATATCTTTAATAATCTACAAATTTCCACAGATTGTCACATTTTCATTAACAAACATTAGACGGTTGTACAAAACGGGAAGATAAACAGAAACGTAACATAAATAACTTGTCTGTAAACACAAGGGAAATGGACGCCTACCTCTTAGAGAATCTTCTGGGAAAGGGATTTTCAATCTCCTGACACTTTCCATGATCAGACACCTCTGGATCAATGGCATTAGTCCTCTTCGCAGATAAAGATGTGGAACTTGGTTGGCTTGAGTACATCTTGTCCACCGATATAGGATTCCTTTTCCCCCAATTGGCTTTGTGCGTCTTCAAAGGTAACTGCATCCACAATTCCATCATAACAGCTTCCAAGAGAGAGAGATTTCTACAGTTCAACGAGGCATAAAAATTTCAAATCTTCTGAAGGGAGAAAGAAAATGTGCCATACCTGGCAATAATTTTTTTTCTGAATGGGATTGGGATCTGTTAACCACCAAAAGGATCTGTTAACCTCATGTTCTGCCTGCTCATCTTCGTGGCCTACAAACAAATGAAACATAACAAATCAATCAGAGATTGTATCAGTGAACAGCTGTAACAGATTCAACCGACACTTTATCCCGATGAATGATTGATACTCCACACAGATAGCACACATTGCACTTGATAAATCCAATCCACCATTTGTGGCTGGCAGATGTGCAAGGTTAGAAATGATAACAACAGCAAGAGTGGAAATCTTACTGAATTCATACACATCCTTAGAAGCGCCATGAGCACCCTGTCCCCGATCATCAGCGGCCTGCAAACCAAGCGAGCAATGTAGTACCTCAGAGGGGGGACAAAGACCTGAGCGCACACCACACCTGAGGAACAGTACCGCGAGGTCCAGCTTGAACCATCCGTAATCAAACACCCCAGTTGGACACAACCACAGGAGAGCGGGCGTAAGCGCGTACCTTAGCGGCGGCCGCGCGGGTCACTGGTCGGCGGCGCGGACCGTCATCCCCGCGCGCGGCGGTGTGGCGTTTGGCCCCGCTCCAGTTCTATCGCGTTCGTCGCGCAGCGACTCGAACTTCCCTCCGGTGGTGTCTGTCCGGGGACCCACGCCGCCGTCCGTCGCCCGATAACGCGTTGGCGACGCCCATCGCCCGCGCCCGCGTCGCCGACGCGGATGCCGATGCCGATGCCGATGCCGACGAGGGGAGGCGAAGCAGACGTCGGCCTCGCGGTCGGTACGAAACATCTCTTCCCAATCGATATCGATCCGCCCCTTTCCATCCGCCGCCGCCGCCGCCGATCGGGGAGAGATGATTGGCTTGGAGGGTTTAGCATTTGGGGGTTTGTGTTGTGTGGGAGGGAAACCCAAGGAGTTGTGGGGAGGAAGAAGTCGGGAGGTTACCACTTGTGCCGCTTAATTGCTCGGCGAAATCGTCATTTGTTCGCCAGCTTACGCCGGAAGGAGACGGGGCTACGGGCGAGGGAGGGACGGCCGGCCGGACGGGTCCTGTATAGTACTGGGCCTGATGGGCCAGCGTCATTTCCTTCATCAGATACTGTTAGTTAGGCCCAGGTCCGCTAAGTATGTGTGGGGAAAATTTTGATGGGATGGGCTGATCTGGGCTTGCCAGGTGTTTTTCAATGAAAAGGAAAAATGATCTGTTAACCACCAAAAGGATCTGTTAACCTCATGTTCTGCCTGCTCATTTTCGTGGCCTTTCAAAACAAAACACATAACAAAAATCAGAGCAGTTATAGTTTTGTATCCTCAGTGAACATTTTCCCCATGAATGATTGATACTCCACACAGTTTGGCCAGTGGTTTTGATAAAGTCCACCATTTGTGGCTGGCAGATGTGTTTAGTTATTTTCCAAGAGTTTTTTCCCTTTTCTTTATTTATTATTTCGCTGAATTCATAAAATCATAGTAAATCACAAAAAACCATAAAATAGAAAATCTAATTTTGTTGGACTCCACATAAGTAGAGGAACGCAATGAATATATAATATAATATACTTTAATATAAAATTTTTGCTATGAAGGTTTTGCCTTTTTTTTTTATTTATTTCCGCTCAATATTTAAAAATCATAAAAAATTATAAAAAATCATAAAAATTGAAAAACCAAATTTGCTAGACTCCACATGAGCATATTTACACAATAAAGATATATAGGTGGACTATTTATTTCCATTCGGTTTGGAACCATCGACGCCCATCGCCCTGACGCCCGCGTCGCGGGCCCCTTGGCCCCATCATGCGTCGCCGACGCGGAAACCTATCCGTGGCTGGTGTTAACCCATGCCGAGCCACGAGAATCATACGCTGAAGGTGTTATTGCGGCCTCATGTGGAGTCCAACAAAATTGAATTTTTATTTTATAATTTTTCCGTAATTTACTATGATTTTTAAAGATTGAGCCGCCGCCATAAATAAAAAGAAAAGGCAAAACCTTGTAGTAAAAACTTTTGTACTAAAGTATACCATATTATATATTCATTGGGTAGCTCTACTCATGGAGGAGTCCAACAAAATTGAATTTTCTATTTTATGAATTTTTCTCGGATTTACTATGATTTTTGAAAGATTCAACCGAAATAAATAAAAAAATCGAAAAACGTTCGCCAGAGTCACCGTAGCAAAACCGGAGTTACGGGCGTGGGAAGGGAACCACTGGGACAAATAGTACTGGGCCTGATGGGCCATGCGTCATTTCATTTGAAAAGTTGAGGATCCCAGGTCCGCTTTTAGCAAAAAATGTGATGACCAAAATGGGAAAAATTTTGATGGGATGAGGGCTGATCTGGGCTAGACCAGGAACAAATGACGTTTTCCAAATGAAAATGAAATGGTGGACCAGACCCCTATATGCCTTAGTTTTGGTTCAATTTGAGCTCAAATTATAAACATTCATGCAAACACTATTGGCATGCTGTGATGAAGTATTAAAGAGCCGTAATAGAGGATTACATTACATATAGGAAATATATAAAATCGAGGTACCACGACTTGGCATTTGGCAACATGTCCCATGAGCAAAAAAAAAAAATAAAAATGCACGACCTCTATTTTCTGTTTCTAAAACAATAGTCAAATGTATCTGACTTGACCTCCATCGAAGAGGACTCAGAGCAGTTATAATATTTTTTTATCTTTGCTTTTAGATATGTAGATTTTTTTTTGCATCATACACTTAAATACACATTATGTTTACACATATAAAAATAAAATTAATATATCTAAATTAGTCACAATTTGTATTCAAAAAAACCAAACAAATCATATAATGTGGAACGAAGGTGTACCGTTTAACATTTGGTAAAGTAAACCATACATATAAGGGATTCAAGTTGAACTCAATGGACTGAAAGCGAGCGCAGTTGACGTAGTACGTGGGTCACGACTTCCCGCGCTTGCAAAACTGAAAAGCGGGTGCGTAATTAGGAGTGGGTGGGTCCTGGCCTAGCTGGGGGTGGATGCCGTGCACGCCTCCTCGTGCCGTGCACGCGCGGTCCATGACACGACGACGCCCAGGCCCAGCCATCCCGCGCCGCGAGCGAGACGTGACCTGGCCAGTGGCAGAGGCCGTCCCGTCCCCGTGCCGAAAATAAAATTGGCGGCACGCCGCACGGCTCGGCATGATTGATTGGTCAGGCCCGCGGGGCGATCCCAACCTCATCCCCCCAACCCCGGGGCTTATTAGGCTCAGCTCGAGTCATCTCCTCTCCCTGCAGCCTTCCACTTCCACCCCCAAGTCCAGTCCCAGCCGCCCCACCCCACCCACTACTACTACCACCACCACCACTCCTCCCCTCGCCGCCGCCCGATCCGGCCGGATCGCCCCGCGCGCCATGGACCAGGTGAGCGCGCCCGCCGTCTCCGATCGATCCGCTACTTCTGCTTCCCCCACCTCTCCCTCCCTCCCTTCCTTCTCGACGTCCTGCCGCCGCAGGCCCGCAGTCGCGGCCTGCCTGCCCTGCGGCGGCGAGCGAGTCGACCTCTGCTGTATGTATCTATGTATGTGATTCTGATTGTGATTTGTTGTAATGTGACGCGGGCGGCGGGAAATGGAGCAGTACGAGAAGACGGAGAAGATCGGGGAAGGCACGTATGGGGTGGTGTACAAGGGCACCAACCGCCACACCAACGAGACGATCGCCCTCAAGAAGATCCGACTCGAGCAGGAGGACGAGGGCGTCCCGTCCACCGCCATCCGCGAGATCTCACTCCTCAAGGAGATGCAGCACCGCAACATCGTCAGGTGGGTATTACAGCACCGCCATGCTGTGTGTGTGTGTGCTTGGAACATTGCCCCGCCCGGGCGTTGCCGTTGATTGCTGCTGCTGATGCGCTCCGTGCCGTGCGTGCAGGCTGCAGGACGTCGTGCACAACGACAAGTGCATCTACCTCATCTTCGAGTTCCTCGACCTCGACCTCAAGAAGCACATGGACTCCTCCGCCGACTTCAAGAACCTCCGCGTTGTCAAAGTCAGCCACTCCTCCCTCCCTCTCCCATTTGCTTTCAATTCTGTTACCGTACCACCTAGGCACCTACTACCCCCAGCCGACAACAGGAACACAGTGATGTGTGAATGGTAATTTGGGAGACATGGAATGCGAATTGTAATGCCGGACTATACTCCCTGTGCTGTGCCGTGCAGAGCTTCCTCTACCAGATCCTGCGGGGCATCGCCTACTGCCACTCCCACCGCGTGCTCCACCGCGATCTGAAGCCACAGAACCTGCTCATCGATCGCCGCAACAACATAGTTAAGCTTGCTGACTTTGGATTGGCGAGGGCGTTTGGCATCCCCGTCCGCACATTCACTCATGAGGTACATTTCACAACATGCTGTTCGACTGCTAGTATTCTGATTTAAGGTGTCTGTCTGCGTGAGTCAATCCGTGGTATCTGGGAAATTGCCTTGCCATGTTGTTAGCGTATCGGAAGTGAATGTGGTTTGGTACTTGTTCATGAATGCCACGAAGAGAAATGCTATCATCATTGCCTTTTGTCGCATTGAAGTTTGTAATTGTTCGGTTCTTTAGGCCACATGCATAAGCGTTTCTTCATGGCGCACCGGTGCCATTGTCTGACTTGTTTCCACACTTTTCATATTTCTGCGAAGACTATTTTGTAACTGCCAGTAACACCGTTCCCATTTGCTTTTGTGTAGTGCCCCTTAAAATTGTTTACCTGTGCCGTTTGCATATGACAGAGCAACATCTAAATAGACTTTTATTTATGTAAAACTGGAAAGGCCGTTACGAAGGAGAGTTATAGGACAATAACCGAATTCGTAATCTGCTTGGCGACGTGCAGTATGAGACGGCAGCATTCCTGGGTAATTTCAAATTTAAGGTCGCCTTTGGATTGGTCATAGTGCTGATTTTGGGTTGGCAAGGGTGTTTGGCATTCCTGTCCTGACTTTTACTCATGAGGTACATTTTACAGCTGGCCAACATGTTATTGGTCTGGTGCACTGATTTAAGGTGTCTGCCTGAGTCAAGCCATGGTAGATGAAAAATTGTCTTGCCATGTTAGCACCCTGGCATGCAAAGGAACACTGTTACTTTGATGAATGCGGCAAAATGCTTCCGTTATTGCCTTTGTTTGACAACTGTTCATAATTGTTCAGTTTATTAGGCCACACACATATGCATCTCGTCATGGCGTACTGATACAACTGCCTGAATGGCTCGCACGCTCCTCATAATTGTGCAAAGACTTTTTGTAACTGCCAGTAACGCCATTCACGTGTGCTTTTCTGTAGTACACTGTAGGATTGTTTACTGTCCTGTGCATACAACAGGGCAAGTATTGAAGCTAAAAATGGAAAGAGAAATATGTATATAAATAGACCTTTGTATAAAACTGGAAAGGCTGTCAAGAAGCAAGTCCTAAAAAAATCACTCATTTGCTTGGCGATAGACCGATAGTGCAGCTTCAGTGATCATTGTTGACTATGTTGCATAACAAATTGTAATTGCCAGTTTGTTAGGCTACGTGCATACGTTTTTCTTCATGGCGTACCAATACCACTGTCTAACTCATTTGCATGCCTTCCATTGCTGTCCTTTGAAGGCTCATTTTTGCATGCCTTCATATTTGTGAGTGTGCGGCGAAGCGCTATTTAGTAACTCTCAAAAAAAAAAAAAATTGTGCGAAGGCTATTAGTAACTGCCGGTAACGCTAATGCCATTTGCATGTGCTTTTCTATGGTAATATATGTTTTCGGATCACTTACTTTGTCCTGTGCATATGACAAATCAAGTGTTAATAGCTAAAAACGGAAAGAGAAACGTAACACATGTTTATGCATATACATATCTTAATAGAATTTTGCCAATCTTGTATAAAGCTGCAGTTGTTAAGAAGGAAAGTTTTAGAAAAATCAATCATCTGCTTGGCGATAGTGCAGTCCTTTTCTAGATGCCACATTGTTCTTGTTCTTGGGTGATTTCAAATTCGCTGTCCTCTTTGACTTGACGCAAACATTACTGGGGCTGGCATTTATATGAAAGAACTGTTACCATGTTGTTCCTTCCCTTTTGAGCTTGTCACCATTTAATTGGAACTGAACTTTTTATTAGGTGGTGACACTCTGGTATAGAGCACCGGAAATTCTTCTTGGTGCAAGGCATTATTCC
Organism: Hyparrhenia diplandra; assembly: GCA_015847255.1. Taxonomy (NCBI): domain Eukaryota; kingdom Viridiplantae; phylum Streptophyta; class Magnoliopsida; order Poales; family Poaceae; genus Hyparrhenia; species Hyparrhenia diplandra. The sequence continues at coordinate 134,894 of JADLZK010007784.1, read as the reverse complement.
ACCCCTGTTGATGTGTGGTCAATTGGTTGCATTTTTGCTGAAATGGTGAACCAGAAGCCACTTTTTCCTGGTGATTCTGAGATTGATGAGCTGTTTAAGATTTTCAGGTCTTATTCACAAGAGTTGTTCAAGCTTTCTTTAGTTTATTGCATGTTGCAGAAAAATATCTTATCTGGTTTGTGCATTATCTTCTATTAATGCAGAATTTTAGGCACTCCAACTGAAGAATCATGGCCAGGCGTTTCTTCATTACCTGATTATAAGTCAACTTTCCCAAAGTGGCCATCTGTGGTAAGTAATAAGCAAGTTCTTTTTTTATTGCGAACAATGGGATAGGGTTTTGAGTTGTGGGTGTGGATGAAAACTTGTAGTGTTCAGCTCTGTTATAGTTAAGTTTGGGATCTTCTTTTTGCTTGTGTATGAGGGTAATTCAATGTTACAGTGATTACCATTTTTGGCTCTAACATGAGGTTCATGCTGTAGGATCTTGCAAAGTTGGTCCCAACACTTGAACCAGCAGGAATCGATCTTCTATCTGTAAGTCAGACTCATATTAATTCTTTGCACTTTCTACTTATATTTAGTGGTTTACTTTTCTCCACTTTTCCTCAGTCTACTAGATCATCTTCTGCCTTTTGCCCATGCCATTAGCTTTTCCTAGTCTCAGATGACACAGCCTTCTTTTGTGTGTTATATGAAGGCTGAAAAATCTGTTTGCATTGAGCAGCACAAGGTTTCACCCACTTTTTTTTTGCCATGTCTCTATGCACTATTGAGGCCGCAACCTGCAAATGTTGCATAGAAGGCTAGCAGCATTCCAGGGCCATTGTTTTAACATGAGGTTCAGCCTATTCCGTGCACAGATTCTCTCTTTTCCTTGGCACAAATCTGGTATCTTGGAAACTCTTGCGCTTGTGGGGCTGCAAGTGCACCTGGGTTGTAACACTGTAGACATCTCTTCAAATATCGGTTTGGATTCATTTGTCTTAAATCATGAGCATCTAAATGCACAGGGTTCATTTTTTGTTGAGGTATTGCAGTTTGCCCAGTCTAAAGGACAGTCATAGTACTATTTACACTGTGGGTAGTGGTCTAGTGGACCGACACCAAACTGGAATCTTGAAACTGCATCGCTTTTTTGTACAACTGCCAGTAGTAGTAGGGTTGAATGTCAACTTACTGATTGCCTTTATGTACGTCCTGTGTTACACTTACACCAGCGCATGATGATTTGCTTTATGTCAATGCCACAGAACATAATCAGACTAAAAGCTTATATATTTTTTGCAACTGATTAAATGCTTATATTAAATATTTGCTCAGGCTAGCCTTTCGTTTCGCTGCCCCCCAATTCTGTACAACTGTATCAGCGTGCACCTTGATGTTGCTGACTTAACTTCTACCCACCCTTCTTCTTGCAGAAGATGCTGCGGCTAGATCCCACCAAGAGAATCAACGCCCGCGCTGCCCTCGAGCACGAGTACTTCAGGGACCTCGAGCACGCATACTAGACAGATGGATGAACCATTCATTCCCGTTCCCTGCCCTGCCCCTCTGTAAATTATAAGATCGCAATGCTTGGACCTGGCGAGTACCCATTTTGGCCGCTGCTCCGTTAGTCCATATAATAGTAAGACTAAGATAGTATAAGATGGTGTGCCGTTCTATCCCGATCGTGCACCTTTGATTTTTGGCTGTGTAGAGAAAATGAGAACGGTGATACGGAGATCCTTGTGCCATTGTTGCTCTAGCTATGTCGCGGTTTTATCTTTGTCGATGTCGACACAAGGAAGATGGTCCTGGGATGCTTGGCTGTCAGTGTCATGGTGTAATAGCATTTCAGGTAATGGTGAGCAATATGGTATGCCGTCAGTGAGATCTGATGCTGCGCCGTTGACCTGTTGCCTTGAGATCACTGGTCAGCGATCTTGTGCCCATGCCGTCATTTTTTTTGTAACAGAATTTGCACGATCTCGCCTGTTGCTGGTATGAAAGAAATTTTGGCAGTTGAGAAATGCATGCCGTAGGGTACGCACGGCGTGCAGACCTCACATGGTGTGTGGAGAGCAGCCAGGGAGTTGATGCTTCTGCTGTTGGCCTTGCAAGCTGCAGCTGCAGCAGAGTGCCTGCCGGCCGAGTGGTCACTGCGACTGCGAGTCGTTGGACCTGGCACAGGCGAACATCTTTGCATCACATCGCTTTGGTTGATGGTTGGGCTTTGGTTCGGCACGCCTTTTTGGTGCAGGAATTTCGCTTTCGCACGAATTGCATCGCATGGCATCTCCGGCGGGTTCCGTTGGGTGTTGGCAGCGGGGGCCGATGGATGGCGGGAGACAAGACAACCAAGTAAAAACAGTGAGAGCGACGCAGCATGGCTTCTTTTGCAATTCTGTACATGCTAAACACATGTGAAGAGATCAATTTGTTTTCCTCGTATTTGGTTTTGTCCTCGAGAGATATTTATGTTTTTGGACGGAAGGACAGTACAAACGCGCAATGGCCCATTTCTCTTTCTGCGTCTCTGACAGAATTACTAGGGGTAATGGTAAATTAGCAGTCCAAACAGTCGTTACTGCAGGAAAATTGCAAAGGATATATATACTACAGTATAAACTGATCTTGTATTTCAGTGACAAATATCCCACCGGAAACTTTGCAACTGCCTCGATAAATTGTTGACAGAACAATTGTGTTGTTGCTGCTGCTGATGCTTGTTGATAGAACAATTGTTGCTGCTGTTGATGTATTATATGCTTTGATTGACATTTTGTTTGTGACATCTGACAATGATAATTGTACAGAAATTTCACGTGAATTAATCCATTCTCACGGGAGGAACTAGGGAGAGCAACGTAGTATACAGGAAATCAGAAATCAACTCCTGCAAAAAGGAAAAAGAAAAGAAAAATTAAGAAAAGAAAGCAAACCGAAAAATCTTTTAAATAATATTTTTAATCATCAATTGCAAAGTTAGAAGCTGTTATAAAAAAAAAAGGAGACATACTATAGCATCCTGTCGGCAACCAACTGTCGGCGCCTTGGGCCGACAGGCCGACGTGGCGAAGCCAGCCCACCAGTCAGGGTTTAACCAGTTACCAGGCTGACGCGGTAACGCCGTCACAAGTCAGACGTCTTTACTAGAGAGAGAGACGGAGGGAGCCAACAGCCAATCCTCCCTTCCCATCCCGACCGCCGCCCCCCACCTTCTCCGCGGCCGCCTCGCCCACTCGCCCACGACTCCGATCGCAGGGGCATCATCGCCCTGACCTCCTCCGGCACTTCCCTTTCTTCCGTCCTTCTCCCGGAGCTTCTGTGTGGTGGGAGAGGCGGTGGCGCCCGAACCGGCGTCGTCGTCGCCGGCGTTGACGCCGTTGCCAGCGGCCATGGAGGCGTACAAGCTCTGGGTGCGCAGGAACAGGGACCTCGTTCGCTCCCTTGAGTCCCTCGCCAACGTAATCCCCCCGATCCCGCTTCCCGCTCTACTTCCTTCATAATCAATCATTTTCTGCTCTCCGTTGGTCCCGTGAGCTTAGTCCGTCGTCGATTCGGGGATGATCTCGTCGATTCTAATAGATAGGGTGTGATGTGTCTCGCTTGGGGTTCGTACAACTTGAATCGCGCTGTCTCGTGGGTGGTCGGTCGGGGGCTACTCGGTTGGCTTGCGAGCGAATCCATGTGATTCCGCTCTTCCTTCGCGACTTCACCTTGTTCCATGTCTTGGTTTCCTTTCCACGGATGAGTTTCGGTTCTGCTCTATGTTGGTTTGTTTTGGGGTTGCAGATTTTGTATCGCAGCCGCTTTAGCTAATCGATATGAGGGCTAGGAGTTGCGCCACTTCCCTTATGCTTGCTCCAACTCTTTTCAGGGGCTCACATGGATACTCCCCGAGCGCTTCGCCAACTCCGAGATCGCGCCGGAAGCAGGTGATGTCAACGATCCTTACTTCAGTTGGGAGTAACATTTAGTTCCACAGTGTGGTTTTTGCTATCTGAGATTCTGAATCTATTGCTCGTCATATATATGTTTGCTGTCTCATGGATTTGGATTTTGAGCTGTATCAGTGCCTTATCTTTGTTAATGCAAGCCTATAAGGCGCCATCAAACTGTGTGAACTGGTATGATTTGGAAAATAGGAGCTGCAACTTTTTTGTGCTGCAAATATATTGTATTATTGTGAGCTGCTAGAAGTAGAACGTACTGAAATAGTTATGATTTAAGAGGTATAGGTGGCATATCTTGTGATATGCTGTATTACCTAGTGACTGTTAAGATATATGGATGCCCAGATTTCAAATTATGGACGGTAAAGTTAACGAGTGCATGTCGCATGTGATTCCACGTCTCAAAGCCCCCCTTTTCTTCAATAATGATTAATAAGTGACGTTATATAGACAACACGTGGCGACAAAATTTTTTTGACAACTGTCTTTGGGTCATGTTTCTTATTCGGGTGTCACCGTTACTGTAACTGCTTTCCTAGGTTTCTGCGATCTCATGTCTGCATCCACAGAGTGATACATGATCTTTTTGTGCTTGACGCCAAAATGTGATCAATATCGTTGTGCCAAATAATCTTTTTGTTACACGACCACCCAAGTGCAAACTGCAAACCGCCTTTTCCTGTTTGATATTGCTCTAAAATCACCTAGATACCAGAAGTCCAGCATGCTACCATGGTCGCTATGTGAGTTGTTTTTTTTAACAAAATGAATGTTATTTGCTCCTACCAGGCCATTTATTTATTTCTATGGAACTCATATAGTCATATGCAGCTGCATAGGGTGGCCTTAGCACTAGAGTGATTAAGCTTATTTCCAGAATCTGTGCTCGCATTTTATCCTGGCATCTTCCATTGTTACCTAAAAGGAAGCATTTTATCTGTTTGTGCTATTCAATGTAAGAGACCATAGGAATATATGTTTCACTGACCATGAAGGGGCCTTAGTGTCTGCAGATATTACTCTGTTTTGACTATTGAGCTTTGAGCATGTATGTTTTGCTTCAAGGTATTAATGTCTCAGGGAGTCAAATTCTTTGCTATTACTAAAATATAGAATTGCAGACTGTTTGCACCTACTGTTTTGGTACTAATCCGAGATAAGTTATTGCAGAGCTAGCTCTTGAATTTACTATAATCTTGTCTAGGTGACTCAACCTCCTATGCAATGAATCCATATTTTGTTCAGCTTATAACATACTCATGCTAATATGATAATGTTTTCAAGAATCAAGACGCTATTTACAGTTTTGATTGAGAGTAGTCTATTTTGAGTTGTATATGCTTGATTTCTTCACTTTAACGCACATGTCATTTTTTGAACAGTATATGCACTACTGGGTGTTGTGAGTTCTGTCAATCAGCACATAATTGATGCGCCCACTGAGAATCACTCATTTGCCTCCAAGGAGCAATCTATCCCATGGGGTCTTGTTGTCTCTGTACTAAAGGATGTGGAGGCGGTTGTTGAGGTTGCTGCCCAGCACTTTGTTGGCGATGATCGCAAGTGGAGCTTTCTTGCTGTTACGGAAGCACTGAAGTAAGGCACTTACCTTTTTTTGTTTAGTTGCATATCTATTGCTGTTGTTCAGAATCAGACAAAATGATACCAATTATGCAATATCTCAGAGCAGGTGTCAGGTTAGCTGCTTTTTCGAGAGTGGATACAAGATGCTCTTACAAGGAGGGAGGTGGCAAATGAAGAAGAGGTGACCATTCTCGAAAATAATTATGGAGTAAATGGTAATGGAGTTCCAGCCATCTATCCAATGGATGGACAGGCCGGAAATGGTCACAAAGCTATGACCAAGGGTCTGGATGGAAAAAATGGATTTGTGTCTAAGAGTCTTGAGAAAAGAGCAGTAGCTGCTTTGAACAAATTTGGTGAGAATGCAAAGATGATGTCTGATCCTATGTGGATGCGGAGGCTCCAACCTACTCCTGAGCCAACTGGTAATAGATTTGAACTATGAAGAGTTTCATTTTTGGCCTCTAACTATCATGATAGTTTGAGTTTGGTCCCCAAACTCAAAATACCACACAACTGGCCCTTAAGCTGTTTGAAGCTGTTTTTTGCTGACATGCGATGGTTTTGCCATGTAAGATGTGTTTATATTATGCACAACCGTCCGCACTAGGTTGAGAAAGAGAGAGAGAGACCAAATTTAATGGTGAAACCATCCTATGTGGTATTCTGACCTACTGCTGACATGGTGAAACTATCACCACGCTACAAAGCAGCTTCAAAACAGCTGAAGGGCCAAAAACAAACGGTTTGAATAGTCCAAGGGCCAAACTGTATGATATTTGAGTTTGGGACCAAAATTGGACCCTCGTGATAGTTCAAGGGCCAATAATGGCCAATAATTGACTTCCATCTATTTAATTATCTTGATATTTCTATATGTGCTTCTGGGTCCTGTTTTTCTTTTCTTATAGCGAGTTAAACCTTCTGTGCTGTGCAGTGATGGTGGTCGAGAAGCCAACTTTGGCAAGTATTTGGTCTGCTAAAGGGGGTACTGGGCGCTTATTTGTTTTAGGGGAGGTTGTTCACATATTCAGGCCACTTGTATATGTACTTTTGATCAGAAAGTTTGGAATCAAATCATGGACCCCATGGTTAGTGTCGCTAGCTGTGGAACTCACAAGTCTAGGCATCCATTCCCATGCGACCGATTTGAATCACAGATTAGGGAAAGTGCATCAGCTCAGTTCTGTTGAGAAGGATGAGGCAAGTTGATTTCAGTTCTCTAACTAGTTAAATAGTAATTAAATTTTGTTTCATTGTATCCTCACTGTTGTTGAACTAACTATTCTTTGGTTCGATTCCATCAGTTGAAAAGGCGAAAGATGATGTGGGCCCTTTACTTAATGAGAGATCCTTTCTTTGCCAGTTACACCAAGTAATTAACACACTGCCCTAAGATGATCATCACTCGTTTGAAATTGAACCTCGTATGCTCATGCTTGCATTGTGTCCTGACAGGCATCATCTCCAGAAGGCTGAACAGGTGCTGAATCCGGTGCCACTGATTGGCTTCCTTACAGGTACGTACGCCTTGTTCATGCCTTTGATGTATTTTTGATCCGTGAAAGCACATTGCAATAAGCCTTTTGTTGCTTGATTCATCGCAGGGAAACTTGTAGAGCTACTGGAGGGGGTTCAGACAAGATATACATACACATCAGGTTCATAGAGATGGCCAGTCCGCGCCTGCTCTCGATTTGCCCAGGAGGACCTGTGCTTTGTGCGAGTTGGTTGATGGGTTCTGTTTTAATGGCTGAGAACTTGTGCCCAAACCTGAAACATGTACTGCCTTTTCTTTGCCAAATGTGGCATCCTTGTGACCTTTTATTTGCCAAATGTGGCATCCTTGTGACCTTGTCTTGTGGCTGCGAAGCTGCAGCCACTTCATGATGTATGGCAGCAGATGAGAGAATTCAGAATCTAAGTATATAATAGTATACGGGTTTAATGCTAAGAATTGGTGTATTTACCATTTATCATGAATGACTAATTGCCTTGTTGGAACATAATATATCTACAATACATTTGTTTCTTAACAGCAAAAATTGGATGCCACATGCGTAAGGGGCAGAGGTAAGTGACGTTACCACTGATTTGTGCCTGAAATGAGGATCTTGAAAGTTTATCTGTATTGACCATTGTTTAAATGGGACTAGGTAGACCAGGATTTCAAGCCCCATCCAAATGGGCATTCTAGATACTGGAGAACACGAGGTTTGTTTTAATTATCACTGTGACATGACCGACAGACCAAGAGCCCAGGAAGGAACCAACAGGCTCCTTCCTCTCCGAAAGCAGCTGCAATCTGAAAAACTTTGCATTTTACCCCAAAGGCAACAGAAATTTGGCAGAGGGCAAAACGAAGAATCAACAATCCTTGCAATATACCTTTTTTCCTGACGCGAGGTCATCTCCATTTCCATTCCAGAATAACGGACATACAAGTGTACAGGTGACATCCAACCTTGTAACTCAATACTCAAACAAAAACTAGAAAAGGATCCACTACTTTAGACGCCCTTCCACTAGATGCCCAAGCTTCAGTCGTGTCCCCCACCTTCGTCTTTCCAATTTACGGTATTATGTACTGCTAGTTTTACAAGCATGTCAAGATGGTGTGTCACAAGCGCGCCATGGCTCTGTTCAGGGTCAGCTCATCGCTTACTCCGGATGCAGAATCGCTCTTGGCCTTGCTGTGAGATTCACGGCTCGACTGTGAGCTCAAGTAGGAGAGAGACTGCAGCCATGAGACGAGTACCGGCTTCCGAGTGACATCATCAGACTCCGCGACATGGGCGTGCATGTCATCGAGCAGTGCATCCTGGCCTTCCTTTGGTAGCAGGGTCACGAATTCTGCCAGCTCCTTGAGCAGGTAAGGGAATGACTGCAAAGGGAAGGAAATAGTGTTACTATACAAAACATTGGACAAGCCAAGTTAGCCTCCATATTCATAAACATTCAATCAGCACATGAGAAATATTTGACACTTCTCTTAGCTACTTTAGTTTCAATTACTGTTGGAGAAAATTCACTTCTATGTTTCTAACATTCTGCAAACTGACAAAACATATCCCCAATGCAACAATTGAGCTAGCTATCAGCTTTACAGAACTGTTGCTCTAAAAACTAGAACTACAAGATAGGGAAAAAGATGACCGTATTCTAACCTGAATATCCACAAGGAAAATCAGTCTCAGCAACAGATCCAAAATTTTCTTACACGGATCTGTGCTCTCTTCCCATGATCTCCACAACGATTTGTTCTGAACCTTTGCAACCTCGCAGAGATCTTTAGCCTTGACAATAAGGCTATGGATACAAAAAGTGGCAGCGCTGCTGGCGGGAAGATTTCGAGCAAGTGCTGCAACTCCTGATGCTAATCCATCAAATGGGGTTACCCCAGGATAAGCCTATTGACAAACAAAGTCAGAAAATCTTCCAGCTCAAAATCAAATAAGGAAAAAGATGTTGAATGAACTACCTCCAAAGATCTCTTGATGTAGTAAAAGGCAAGTTGCTCTTTCAAAGCTGCTCGATCATCCTGATCAGTATCACTGCCAGATGACAAGAACGATAACATCACAGAGTGTGAAGCACTTGTAACTTTCTCATTTGAATGTTGTAGATATCTTTTTTTATGCTAAGGGTCACATCATTTCTTTAATACTGAAAGTCTCCATAAACAAATTAAAAGTAATAAATAAAAAGACAAAACAATAGAATGGAATGCAAAAAAGGATACAAGAACATGATTGAAGCCACTTTATCCTTAATCATATGAACTGGAATGAGGCCAACACAAGTTGGCACAACCCGCAAGTAAAATAGCATGCGCGATGTCTGAACCTCATCTCTGTGCCAGATATATGTTATTCCAGCCAAGGTCGGTAAATCTGCAACACATCAAACATGAATCTTAACCAACAATTGCTAGCACATCCTGGTAATAATCACAACATAGAAGCAAGAGAAGTGTCATCGAAATAACCTGGTTTACTTGTCAACTCAGTATATGAAGGCATTGACTCAATGAACAAAGCAGTAGCTGCTGCGTTATCTTGATTGGCAAGTACAGCACTCCGACTGCCTCAGTGTACTCAGGAAGACGCAGTCGCCTAAGATGTTCCACACAAGAGAAGGCCACCAAGATTCTAGCAGCAACCTCGGGTTGGAACCCCTCGGATGACTTAGCATTCAGCCTGTGTTTAGTGACCTCAGCTGCAAAGACTACAACCATAAGAAACGAGGCCTCAGCAATCTTGTCAATCGCCGTAATCAAATCATCCTGCTTCCCCCGATGCAGCAACACTGTTGCACGGAGATGGCAATAAATCTCTTGTGCATACTCCCACATACAAGTTTCGACAAAATTTTTAGCCTTGTCATTGGCATATGAATACTGGTTGCAAAGAACCCCAGTTACCGGGCCTGCTTCTTTGAAAAGAACACTATCAAGGTGTTGATTGACCTGAACCTTGACAAACTTGGCTGATTTCCCTTCTGCATTTTGAACCGACATCCGGAGCAAATCAGGGAGCGGGAGGAGCTCCTTCAGCAATCCCATACAGACACACTGTAACACAGACTCATGAAACGCAATCTGCCCACACCGTGTCAGTCCCAATGCAACACACTGAACAAGGATACGCCGATCATCGGGATTGGGAGTTATCCCTTCTGAAAGAGCCTGCTCAGCTACAAACTGAATTGTCCGCTCAGGCGCCTCCTTCAGCCGTGGATCAAAATCCAGTCTGTATCTCGCCGAAGCAACCCTCAATGCCCTCAATCCACCGCAGGCCGCCATCACCACTGGAAACAGCACATAACCCTCACCCTCACACTTCTCCGGTGAGATCAGCTCAAAGAGCACCTGAACCTTGCGCATCTTCCTCGACTCAACGAACCCCATTACCAGCCACTCCATCAGCTTAAGCATCCGAACACCAGTAGCCAGATTCCCAGTCCTCCCACAAATCCTAAGCAAGGACACAAGAATCCTTCTGAACTGCACCTCATCAGCAGCCGCCAGCGCGTAACCAACCCCTGTAAGCGCGAGGTGGTCCAGATCATCGATGCTCTGATCGCCCCGCTCCACATCTTCAAGGATGCGGCTCACGGCCACAACAGGGTCATCGCCATGGCTACTGGTAGAGGTAGACTCACCGCTGCCGGGATTCTTCGCTGTGGAAGCCGGTTTCCCCAAGCTGGCATGGCCAGGGAGATCCTTGCCGGAGGCGCGGGCTCCAAGGAGGAGTAGGCGAGCGGAGAAGGGGAGGGACGCCGGGATGGAGGCGGAGGCAGGGACGAGGTGCGGGGCCGCGGCGAGCAGCGGGGCTACGAGGCGGGGGTGCAGCGGGAGGAGCGGGAGCAGGACCGAGGCGTGCGCGGAGGAGAGGCGGAGCGCGCGGCGGTGGTGGTGGAGCGTCTCTAGCGCGGCGCGGGGCGTCGGCGGGGAGGTAGAAGGGTCGCGGAGGCGTGACCACGCGGTGAGGATAGTCGTGGGAGAGGGCGGCGGCGGAGGGGGGAGGGGTGGCGCGAAAGTCGCGGACTCGAGGTGGTCGGCGAGGTGAACCGCCGCCGCCGGTCCCGGTCGCGGCGGAGCTGTCGTCATGCTGTGGTGGGGACTTGAGACTTGTGTTCTCTGTGTGAAGAAGACTCCGACGAGACCGTATTCGTGTCCACTTAAAAAGGATAAGTTTGAATTTTGAAAATGAATTTGCAACTGTATTCAGAAATTTCTTCTTTGTTCCAAATTATAACTCGTTTTAAGTTTTGTTCTAAATCAAATTTGTCTAATTTTAATTAAATCCAAATAAAAATGATTTTGACATCTATGATTTCTATAAGCTAGGTGAAAACCAGAGGGTTTTGATGTTGCCAAACAGATTATATATTAGAATAAGGTTATGAAAAACTATCATTGATGGTTGATATCTAGTGCTTGCTACCGGTGACTTTAATTTTCTCAACATTATTACCTTTGCTTCATAGGCTACATGTCTACAATGGTATGCCATATGTGTAGTTTATTGGTTTGCTTAGAAGGTCAAATATATGAATGAACATCCTAGATTCATTAGGTTTCTTTGTTTTTTTTGATGCACTGCAGGTACTTTGTTAAGAGAAGGTAGAGTTGTTAAAAATACAATGTTTGCACACCACATCGAAGTTGCCATGGTGTGCAAACCAAACACACTAACAAAGGTGACTTTAACGACCGAGCTAAGAATTGTGCTAAGCTAAGAAACTAATGTTACGACTAACAAAGATGGGCACACGCTCTAAGCGCTAGCCGCGAAGAGCGGCTCAAGACACCCAAAACCCGCTCCGATGTAGACGTCCAGCTCTCTCGTCACATTTCAACTACCAGATTACGCGTCTTCTTATTGGAATGATTGATTTTTATTTAATTAGCAATACCTTTTTCCTTTTAGTAATACGACAACAGAATACATTTTCTTTCATGGTTCACCTCTTGGGTTGTTATAAGGTGTACATTTTTCTTCAATTGTCTTGATCTATTTTTTTTGAACATATATCAAATTTTCCTACTCCAAACCATAATATCCTCATAGTCTTGATCAAAATAAAATTACTTCACACATGTGTTTTTTTCACTATGCACTCTACCAGTATCGTATATGATATATAAAAATAACAATTAGTAAGCACGTCCAGACTGTAACACATTGGCACTCTCAAAGATTAGTATAGTCCGAATGTTCTCTTGGTTGAGAAAATGTAGAGAACTTTAAGGTTACTTCTATTATACTTTGATATGTTTATACTCCTCCGTTCCTAAAAAAAGCAATTCTAGCACAAGAAACTTTTTTAGTCAACCAAGTTTGACTAATTATAAATAAAAAACTATAAATAATTATAATATTAAATAAATATCATTAGATTGATTACTTAGATATATTTTTCATAACAAAATAATTTGGAGTCATAAATTTGGATATTATTCGCTAGAAACTTGATCAAAGTTGAGCTACTTTATATGACACGCAACCCATAGTTGCAACCTTTAACGGAGGAGTATCAACAAATATTCCAAATACAGAGGGATATATTATCAATTTCGATTGCATTTTTTTTTTCATAGCCGCGGGGCACTAGTATGCTAGGGTTGCATTCATCCACCCGGCCACCCTCATCTCACGCCGCCACCTTCGCCTGCCGCCTGCGAGTCTCCTCTTCTACCCAAGGCCTCACTCTCTATCCCCAACCTCGCGTCCCATGCCGCCCAGCCAAAAACCCCTTCCCTCCGCCATCGATCGGGGGCCTCCATGGCCGCCAAGCGCCGCGCCCGCCGGCCACGGCCCAACGATTCTAAGGAGTTGGGCCGCAACGGTGGCATTGAGGAGGAGAGCGGCGTGTCCGGCGAGACCGCCATGTCCGCCGAGCCCAAGGAGATGCCGCTGAAGCAAGCTGAGGAACCCTCGCCGCCCTCGAGGGATGCTGGGGGCCAGGCCTCTCCGGCGAGGATCGCACCGCGCGGTTGGGTCGCGCTGAAGACCAAGACGACCTCGAAGCATGTCGACAAACCCCCACCGGCGTCGCATGAGGAGGATGAGGCGGGGGACTCTGGCGATACCTCACCGGCGAGGGACGCGCTGTCAGAGGACACTGCCGACTCCAGCCACAACAAGAGGGCCGTGACTCCGAAGCGAGGTCCACTGCAGCAGCAGGGGGAAGAGCTCAGGGAGAAGCGTGCTGCGCGATCTGATGTCGAGACTGTAGCCGCTTCGGCCTTACAGCACCTTAGAAAGGCGTTGACCAAGCCGATGTCGCCGCCTTCCTCGCCTGACATCACCTATGGTAGGGAGATGGCAAAGCGAGAGCAGAGCAACACCTCACCGAAAGAGGAACATCATGAGAAGAAGATCACAGAGCAAGATCATGCCGGTGATAATTCAACCCCACATGACAAGGACATGCACAGCGCCCATGGAGAGGAACAGCAAGAGAAGGAGCCTGCAAATCAAGAGCATGTGGATGACACTACACACCCAAGAGATGATCATAGTGCTCCACCAACCAAGCCACGCTGTTCTGAGACAGAGAAGAAGCCAGGAGTTGAGCGATCTTGGTCCTATGATGACGAGCTCAAGATTCTTAATGCTTTGGTTGTGCATGCTCAGTCCCATAATGGTGATTTGCCTGACTCAGCGCACCTTTTGTCCAATCTCACCTTTGACAAAATTGATGCCACCGAGGACAAGCTCACTGACAAGATCCGCAAGCTTAGGAGACGCTACTGCAAGTTCCTTTCACAGGGCTGCCCATCTGATAGCTTTAATCGTCGGCTGTTTAAGCTATCTGAAATCCTCTGGGGCCAAGCTGATGAAGATGAGGAGGTTCAGCCAACATCTAGGGACTTCAGTGTACTATCAAAATTGTATCCTCACCTGGCCAAAGAAGTCAAAGCGTACGCCGAAACACACAGCTCGGGGGACTTAATCATGTCAATGTTCATGACCATAGGTGATGAGAAGGCCTGCGATCTTGATGCTAAGTGCAAGAAGCAACATATTGAAGCATTCAAGTTGGAGTTGGGCCAGGCAAGCCTAACCAACGAATTGCTCTCTGCCCTTTCAAGTTTGACCACCAAGAACACAGACCCCTATCAGGCCACACCATGCAAGAGGAGGGCCGAGAAGCTGAAAGAGCCCCTTGATGAGCAGTATCTAAGGCGCAGCAAGAGAGGGAAGACTAAAGGCTTCAAGGACAAGCCAAATGCATATAAAGTCTTCGACCCAAAGCCATTAGCAATGGCCCCTGCTCCAAACTTCCCAGCCCCCCACCTCACCAAGGACATTGTGGAGGGACGTCTGACGCATCCTAAGGACGTCTGATGTAGCTGGAAACTGATGAAGGAAAGGCCTAAAAAGTTGGCGCTGCCTTGCACTAATCCTAGGGATAGTGTAATTTCAGTTTGAACACTTTTGGCTCATGTCACCTGTCTATAGCTTTTCCTGCGAGCAAGCATGTTCTATCGAAAGAGAAACAACAACTTGTTGGCAAAGAGACAGGTTCCAATGTTAAGAAAAAATGGGCAGTTCATATGGAGTAGCTGTGGGTACTTGTTATGAATTCATCACATATATCTATGCTCAGTTATCCAACGAATTAAATTTTTAACTACTGGTCTTGATTTATACAATAATTTCATTCATTTGGTGTTAGGCATACACATAGGACTATATAGGAGTATATTTCTTACTTACTGATTTTTTTTTCCAGTTTCAAGCTGCTCCAATGAAACTAATATTATTTACATTAAGATTAGTAAGAAATTGCTGTTCCATAAGCGGTGTCCACATGCATGCACATTAGTTAAGTCATCATAAACAAAATGTCATTTTTACTTTTTTAATCACGTCTCTTTGTAGTTATAATTATGCATCTAATTGTATGTGGTGTGGTACCTCTCATCGTCTTCATCAACCCTCTCGCCTCGCTTCAACGCACGCGATGCAACCATCTGGTGGACCTCCATCTCCTGGTTAGTGACTTTTATCCCACTGCTTGAGTCTAGAGATGCTACCACAAAATTGGGCCTGTGCAATTGCTCACCAGTTGCAGTTAAAATTGTGCGACCTTCTTTTGCACCCCTTGTGTCTCCTGTCTCCCTGCTAGATTCACCCTGCCCCAGTCTGCTATGTAGCTTTTCAATGTTTTTAAATCAACAGCGGCAATTTGAACACCCTCTCGGCATGATCTGCAATCTCCTCCATGTTTTGAAATGAAATCTCGGCGAAATTGTAGCCTGTATGATTTGTTTAGATTTTTTTTATTGAGGGAACATGAGTGACGAGACCCTACTGAAAAAATGGTTACAGAGGTGCAAACTAAGATTAAGAGAAAAAACAGAGAAAATAAGCAATATTACACAAGACTCTCTAGCCATGAAGAAATCAGAGACAAAAAAAAAAAAAAAAAAAGCTTTTTGCCTTAAGAATAACTAGAGCAAACACGGACTTGCAGATAAACTTGCAGCGAGTGAGTGCCTTCTCTTTTGAAGATAGGTTGTTTCTGACCGACCAAATGCTCCAACATAATAATAAATAAATTGATAAGCTTTACAGTGAGCTGAGAGCTGAACTTTAAGGCTTTCCAAAACTTCAAAGGGTGAGGAGTCTTTAGGCAAACACAACTTGTGTGCAGATTATTTATTTAGTACTCGTTGCCTCTCTGTAGAAGCTAAAACCAAATCTTCAGATGATCACCAAACGAATCAAACTACCTGTTCCTACATAGTTTCCTTTTCTAACAAACATTTAGCTCCTTGTTATTCACCCGTGTTCAAGTATTAGACTCAATACAACTCTTCGTATTTCCAACTATTTATTCAATTATTTTGTGCTAAGCACCTATGACAACTTTATATCCAAGATGGCCAACGCCTGGTGATGTGCATGTGTAACTGCATCAACTCTATCTTTCTTGAAAAATATCATAAGAAATTACATATTTTTGGTTACCTTTGTCTTGTAACACTAACATGGTTTGATGTTTTCACCTCTACAGCTGAAACTAAGGCAATTGGCTGGGGATATGCTTCAAAGTAATCAAGGGGATCTGCAATGGATTACGCTTCCTTCATAGGGGATTGGATGCGCCCATTTTTCAGGTGTTTATTCATCCCGCCGCTATATTGTTGGATGATAATTGGGTGCCATAGATGTGTGATTTTAGTTTGTCGAGACAATTTGGTGATGAACAGAGCCGGACTAATATTACAATAAATGTTGTGGGAGTAAAGTAAGATGAAATAAGCTGCATAATATGAGTATTCTTAGAATATACAGAGGTGAAATTTCCACCAAGTCAGACATACTCCCTCCGGGATGGTATTAGAAGTCGTTTAGGACAGCGACACGGTCTCCAAAACACAACTTTGACCTCTTATTATTATATAAAAATATTTATAGAGATGTGATATATGTATGCTTTTATCAAAGTATTTTTAAGACAAATCTACTCATATAATTTTTACATTTAGAAACTCAACAACTTTAAAGTTATTGATGATTTATATTCCCGATGTTTGACTCAAACCTTGTCCAAAACGACTTCTAATACCATCCCGGAGGGAGTATATAGCTTAGGCATTCTAATTATCATCATCATGACTGGAGAGAAGATCATCAATCCTGATGATACATTAAGTCCTGAACACAAACTTTTAGATAACGTAATACGACTTTGCATTATGCTTTCAAGGTTTAACAATCAATTTAGAAGCTTATGGTATGTTCAGTTTGTAATAAGTTACCATTAAGGACTATAATAATTCAATTCTGCAGGATGTCAGAACTGGATGGAAGAAGACTTCTTCATTTGCAAGTACCCAACACTATGTCCAGATGACCTCGTGGAAGTACAGGCATGCATTGATATTGGATTAAGCCGTTAAGGTGTGTGAAGGTTGATAGGAACCGGAGGCCTTCCATGGTGGAGATTGTTGACAGGCTCCAGGGAAGACATTCTTTCTAGATGAAAGACTAGGTATGGACACTGGGGACACCGAATGCTGTTAGTATGATTTGGTTTTACTATGTTGTATTGTGTAGTGTGTACTGTGTATGAGAGGCTGACAAGTTTTAACAAATCTGGATGTAGTGCAAGCAACAGGACGCCTATGCCATCTTAAACGCTGACAAGTTTATGGGTACAAAAACATTCAAAAGTAAATGATCTAAATTCACATTTCACATATCATCTAATGATATCTTAAACATCCAAATGACTACTGTTACACATGTCCAAAAACAACTTGGGATTATATTTTGAAAATCTTCAAAAATTTCAGATTTTTTCATAACTAAGTGTCCAAATGTTACCATATATTTTCTTGAGTTTTCATCTTTGTTTTTTTTTTTTTCTTTTTTTTGACCCACTAGATTATATCAGAGCCAAAGAAGCTCCGTGCATAGTGGATTAGTATAACTACCTGCACAGCAATATCAGTTTTTTTCATCCAGTGTACTAAGCTCCGAATGATTTGCGTGGAATTCTGGTCTTCAGCATGCTCTTACTTGTTTCCATCGATTACTTATCCTTACCATGTCTGCTACTGTTACAGTAATGGTTCAGCATCTCCAAATCATAGTTACTGTTCTGTGGTGCTGACTGGCTATTTGGAATTTCAGGGGGCCCACTTTCTGCCTGCTTGAAGCATTGACTGTTCAAGGCGATATTGATGTCCAAGATGAAATAAAAACATGATCTATTTTCTATTATCAATAGAAGAGCACCATGAACTTCCTTTCCTAAATGAGACCCTTTGGATGATATAAACATTTCTGTATCATAATTTATTTTTCCTGGTGCAGCTGATGGTACCAAGTATTTTCTACTTTTCTTTAAAAAAGTATTTTTCTACTTGATATATTCTTTTGAAAACTATTAAGTTTGTATGCAACGTTGGAATTTCATATCAGTTTTATGAGTTTCATGAAATTACAAGTTTGTTTCCACACCACATATCTCTATATCTCGACTAGATAACGAGCATCCAACTAATTTTCCATGAGCAACGTGAGAGCAACTGAAGTACCAAACACAAATGAAAACCAAATTAAACATAGATATTTTTTACATAAGCTATTTAAATGTCCAGCAACAATGCAGAACACGAGCTCACACGTAGAAATACAAAATCCCATATAATCGATGTTGTCTGATAGCATTCATAAAAATCCCATACAATCGATGTTGTCTGATAGCATTCAGAAAACGAACACACTGGGGAATATAATCATGAGACGAGACTGCAAGCAACCAGGTAGCAAGCTAAGGTAGCTAAGCATAGATGTCGACGCCCCAGAACTTGCCCGGCTGGTTTGTGCGGTGGTTCCTGTCGATGGCCTTCATCTCCTCCATGTCCTCCTCCGAGATGTGGAAGTCCAACACCTCTAGGTTCTCCTGCAGCCTCTCCACCTTGGACGTCTTGGGGATCACCGCCACGTTCCTCTGAAGACCCCACCGGAGGACCAGCTGCGCGGGGGTCTTGCCATACTTCTTGGCCAGCTCCTGCCATGGATCATTCGGAGCTCAGCCATTTTGTTTGAGCAAGAATGCAAATCACCATCACAAAATGCAGGGTTGCGCTGTGCAAGACATATACTCAAGATGAATGTTCATGATCAAATGAGCTAGCAGAAAGCTTTGACGACAATCTTTACTATCTAAAAAGGATGAAAGTAAGACTATTTTTCGTGCGGTAAAAAGTATTCACCGTCGCCTCGCTCCGTGCGACGAAGGCGTCGTCGATCGGCTCCCTCCCCGTGCGATCTGTGAAAGGAAAGGAATGCATCACTCCGGTAATTTCGGTCGAAAAAAAGAGGAAAGAAACAAACGCTCCCATGATCCTCGCGACTCGTCTCCCTCCCTGACCTCCACTCGATCTGCATCGAGGCATCCAGCCCCTTCGTCTGCGCGCCCTTGCTCGCGCTCGCGCCGCCGCTCCATCACCGCAGGAGGCGGCTGCGAGCTCGCGGCCCGGCGCAGCGCGTCTATAGCCAGCGGAGATCCCCGGCGGCGCTAGCTCAGCCCTCGTGCGGACGCCAGGCGTCGCCAGGCCAGCAGTCCAGCACGGCTCGCGGGACGACGAACAGCGGCATGCCCGACCGATGCACCAAACCCTAGAGGTCGTGGGGTGCGGCCTTAGCTCGGACGAGGTCCGGCCCCGGCGCGGTTGAGACCTCCGGCGCGCAGACCCAACGGTGCAGAAGCCTCGGACCTGGCACGTGAGCTTTTCCAGGCGGCCATGGTACGCGCAGACACGGACCCACGGGTGGGAGGTGGCCGGTTCACGGTGCTTCGGCGAGGCTCCCAGCGTGCTACCCTGGTCCGCTGTCTTTCTCGGTGGCGGCAGCTTACGGCCGCTTCGTCTATTTAACTCCACTGCGCTGACCTCTGTTTCCCTGCTGGAGGAGGAAGACGAGGTGATTCTTCTCATTTACAGTTTATAGATCTACATATAAAATATTTTTTGCACCTTCCTGTTTGTTTAGATTTTGAGATTAAAAATTGGCATAGAAACTTAGACACCTGCAGACCATGGAAATCGTTTTTTAATCTCTGTTTTTGTTTACTAAATCATGAGTAATTGCTATTTTAATCTTTCATCTGTTGAAAGTAAGAAAGAAACAACTAAAATGTCTTGTATGAGAAGTACAGAGAGAAAGGTTTGTTCTTTGACTATAGGATTCTCATGTAGAATCATATCTGAAACAATATTAAAAATATATGTTTATCAAAATGAATTTATCTCATTTTCTTTGGCTTCCTTTCACTCTTACATGTAGGCCTTGAGATACATGCATTCCCATCTAATCAGTTTGCTGGTCAGGAGCTTGGCATCAATGAATATGTGACGAAGCAACATTAACTATTTTTACAAGGTAAGCAATATGACCCGTCAGCTTTTGTTCTGCAGCAGTTTTAGTTGTTAATCTTTGATGTTTTGTAAAAAAACTTGTAGCATCAATGACAGTCCCAACCATTCCTAACCCATAGTACAAAGGACCATGGAAGCAAAAGCTATGAACCTGACTAAGTGGCTTAATTATGAAAGACAACCTGTGACACATCTGTCGGCATGAGTTGATCTTTGTGTTGTCCAGGAAATCAAGAATCAGGAATACAAGGGCAAGTGGTAGGCCCCTTTGATTGAAAACCCAAGTATATTTTCCTTTCAATTTTGAGAAAGAGACAATTTCACCTGAGGCTAACCGTGCTTTCCATTTCAGCTTTTATGCTTATTATATGAAGTTAATTTGAACTTATTTATTGATGTGTGCACAAAAGAACATTTAGTTTGTTTCATGTATTTGTTCCTTCTCGTGTATACCATTGACCACTGCTGAATAAACTAAATACCATCAACATGTCCTTTTCTTTTCTATATCTTTGACCTGAAATCATGTAGTTATTTAACTCTCTTTCTGATATTTCTGTAGGATGTTGAGAATTCCCTTGAAAGTTTGAAGCTCCCTGACAGAGTGTGAGCATTGCTGGTTCTCAGGTAAGTACTTAACGTTTTGGCTGGTTTGCCGGCAAAGAGTGCTGACAGCAGCTGCTCGTGCCAAAGGAATATCTCAAAGAATTGAATATGCATTAGCTGAAATAGCTCTCCTCTGGTCCAAACTAACTATATTGTGCAAAGAAACAAAAAAATGTCATGCCTCATTTTTAATAGCAAATGGTTAAATCTGTGTAACCGAGACAGGGTTGATGCTTCAGTAGCCTGTCGAAGGATATTAATCTCCTTTCAGAATGCTCTTCAAGTCATTTTTTATAGAGTACGACTTTAATATTATGCGGTACTCGTAGTTTATCTGTCAAGGTTTGATTCCTTTGGCTCACATTTATAGATTGACCGTGCATCGAATTTTATGTGTGGCAGTAATTATATAAATGGCAAAAGGATGTCTTGTAAACTCTTCAGCAATTATACTACTGTTTTATGAATCTGAAAGTCAACTCTTTTATACAAATATCTGACATGCTAAGATTGTGAAACAGTTAACTGATAATGTAGTATTTTAATTTCCAATGCTACTCTAGGAGTAGAGCATTACCTGCCCTAGAATTCCTTCTTTACTTCTTTTCCCATGTACAAGATAAACTTTATTCTAACTTACTACTCTACTCGAGTGGTGGGCCATCAGGTATATCCAATTCATGCATATAGCATCTAATTGATTTTGCCATTTCACCTTTTTTTATATATTTTGAGTCTGAAATGAACCTATCTAATGCTGCAACATACCTTTAGAATTGGGTGTCAAGTAGAGAGAATTATATAGGATACCAAAGCTATCTTTCATGTGCACTTTTGTCAAGCAGAGTAAATATCCCCATTTTCTACTTGTCAGCAGTTGGTAGGAGGACACACATGCTTGTGCGCAGTACTGTGAATAGAACTGATTTTTCACATATCCCTAATAGCCATCAATCTTATGTGGTTTAGTTGTAATGCAATTAGTTCATGGATGGATATTGTTTTGAATTGTCCGTCTCTAGAAAATAAGTTAGAATAAAGTTCTTGCTTAGGGAAATCCTGCAACTGCAGAACATTAATATTTTCTGAGAGATCAGGAGGGGCAAGGAGCCCCTACTACAACTTAAATTAAACAAAACAGAACAGGTTCAGTTACAAGAAAAGCAACAGGCCAGTAGAGAACAGAACCAAGATTAGGGAACTAAGAATGGGAAGCTAAAAAAGAGCAGAGGCCAAACTGCAGAACATTCTCAGGCATTTGGAAGCTAAAAAATAGCATGTTGATCTTTGGTTGAAATTCCAAGTGCTTCCAAGTCGCTTGTTGATGCCAAAAAAAAAGTTTCATCAAATATTTTCCTTATACTTTGGCCGTGTTTGCATTGTATTTATTCTGTACCACTATATACATTCTGATGCATGCGAATTAAAAACAAAAGGCTAAACGGGAACTAACTGACAATTGTTATAATGGACTTTTCATATGAGTTTTTGCTACATGTAGTTTGCTTTCAACTTTTTTATTCAGTTTTTGAGGTCATAGTTGTAGATCTCTTCATGCTTTCCACGGTGCATGATCCAGTGGCGCCACAGTGCTGCAACTGGTATGCACCCATGTCAGAGATTTGTATTTATATCAGTGCAGTGTACCTCCTCTTGGATCTTTCTTTTGCTTGGCAAAAAAATGCTGGAAACCATGACTTCGAATCACAAAAATAGGGAGATAGTTTAGATTCAGGTTATGTGTTCATAGTTTCAGATTTATGAGCAATTTTGATCATAGTAAAGAGTCCTAAGCAATGTGCAGGTTCATCCTATGATCTGTGACGTTAAGAGTTCATAGGTTCAGGTTTGCATTTGTCTGAATATGTAGCTGGTCACTGGTCAGCAACAAGTTGTTAGAGCTGTCCTTTGTGGAATAACAGAACAAACATTTAAGATTTTCCTTATTGAACAACCGAAAAGATTTGATATTTTCTTTTGTTTAAGGACTCTTTGATGGAGTATTGAATCAGTTGTTAGAGCTATCCTTTATGGAATCACATTTGGTCTTCCAAATAGTGAGGTATGTCTTGCCGTCTACACTTTAAACACCATGAATAATTATTGCTTGCATGAGTAATTTTGATACAAGTGGATTAGCACTCTTGTAATTTTAAAACATCAATTACACCTGCTATTTGGCCGTCAGTGTTGAGTAACTCAGTATTCTATGTAATATAATAGTTCAGGCAAGATTTTAATAGTTTTGAACAACCTTTTGCTTGCCCGGTACAGAAATACGATTTATGTGATTTTTATGTTCAGATGGGGCCTCGAAAACAACCTAAGGGGTCTCCATTAAAGACATAACCAACTTAGAACCAACATCACTTAAGTGTGTTCTGGTGAGCAAGCTGATTCTAAAGAACAAAAGTGGTAACAGGAAAGAAAGAGGCATGAACAATTGTCTATAAACACAAAAAACAAGTGCTACTACAAAAACATCGTGAATACAACCAGCAGAAGAAAGCTGCAGCTATTATTATGCAGCAGATAATGTAGCCGCTTTCACTCTTTCAGTGTCTGAGTACCACCAGCAATTGCTTTAAGCAATACAATTTTAATTCCCTCAAATTGAATTTGATGTAGCAGAATATTCTTAGATTTAAGTTCTCAACCAATCATGTCCTGAAAGGTTAAGCTATTAAGTTTTTTTTAGAATGAATGAGAGCAGGAAACCTGAGACTATTAACTATTGGTCCATCTCTACTTTGAAGCAGAATTTTTAGTGTCCGTTGATCCTCAGACTCACTATGACGTACATCTTTGCAGTGTCAGGTTGAGCAGGTTCCTCAAGATCTTATGCAATAAGGATGGTGTCTTCGCCAAAGTGCTGGAAGCGCTACAATGCACAGGTCACCAGCCTGAACACAACAACATTATGTGGCTATGACGAGAGCGTCTTCACCATTTTTTTTGAAAGAATGTCTTCATGCAAAAGCTTGCTAAATTCATGTGTACTTTTTTATGCTTATTAAGTAACCCATGTTTTTAGAGAAATATATATATTCATAGTCATGCACACATATCTAGACTCCAAAATTCAAGGCACACTAGCCTTAAGAGTCCGCGCAAAGTAGTAATCATCTTCATTGTTATCGGAAAATTGTGATCAGGCGACACCATGCGCTTCGTGATTGTGTTAATTTTACAAACTTTTGCCTTTTGGATTATATGACGCTTTAATGTCGGTACTTAATTTCACAATATTATTATCTTATCATGCGATCTACGTGTTTATAGTATAAAGTTCAGTTACCCCGTAGCAACGCACGGGCGTGATACTAGTACGATTTAAAACTGATGAATGAGGATCGATTTGGAATGATGACCACCTTGATGACAGGGTCTTCAAGGCATGAGAGCGAGCCGAACAGCTTGGCGTTGGCAGTGCATCCACCATCCAAGGGTGTGTGAGCGGTGACACAGATGCCGTGCTTCTGGCAGAACTTGACGAGGGAATCACGCTGGAAGTATGGGTGCAGCTCTATCTGGTTCACGGCAGGCTTTATCCTGGCGTAGGCCAAGCAGTCTCTTGTGAGTAAGACACCGTAGTTGCTGCACAAAACAACTGTAGTAGTTAGATCTTCTGAAGATGACTTTGTGTGCAAGATGGAATGGAGTTGTTCTGAACCTGATCAATCATCTCAATTCTCAAGTAATTTACTAGTAATAAAGTAGTAAAGCAAACTATGACTGTCACTGGAAAATACCGAGTTATTGACCAATTTTTGACATCAAATAGGCCTACGGAGCACATGATATACAAGATAGGTTAATTAAACACACCAAGATTAAATTATTGCCAAGCTGCAAAAGTGAACAAACAAACAAGCAAAAGGGGGAAACGGTGGCACTGGTCCTCCTTGCCTGATCCCGATGCTGCGAACCAGTCCCATAGAAACAAGGTCTTCCATTGCATGCCATGTTTCCTCCAACGAGATAGTGGTATCAATGTCTAGCACACCATCTTCACCAATAACGCTCACAGTTGATCCAACTCCTGCAGATATTATATATAGTGCAAACGAAGACTGTGAGAAACCCAACTAAATGTTCTTGCTCCATGTAAAAAAAAATGCAAAAGTAGTTACCGGTGTGCGGAGTAGCCACTGGGAAGTGAATGAGATAGAGGTCAAGGTAATCGAGTTGTAGCTTCTTCAAGCTATCCTTGCAGGCTTCAACCACATGCCCATGGTCTGAGTTCCATAACTACAGTCATAATAAACGCATGCCCATCAATCTCATGATGGTGGAATATATTTTGTTTTTCTTTTAAAAGAGAGGCACATGAGCTGAGAGCAGGGTTTAACATTGGTTGAGATGGAATCAATCAGGATCCCTAATGTCAAGTTGAAAGTCTATATATCATGGTTTGGTACAAGCCAGCATTGGTGTTTTGTATTTCAGACAGTCTAGTGATGACTGAACAGATTTACTAAACCTTGTAAAGCTCAATTATCACAGCCTTACATATGGACCATAACGTATGTATAAAATTCAGTGCAAAGGCCCCAGAATTTTTCTCAGGAAACTGTGTATGTACTAGCGTTCAATCCTTTACAGGTACTCCCTCCGTTCCAAATTGTAGTTCACTTTGGCTTTTCTAGATACACTGATTTTGCTATGCACCTAGTTATACACTATGTCTAGATACATAGCAAAAGAAATGAATCTAGAAAAGCCAAAGTGAACTACAATTTGGAACGGAGGGAGTAGTAGGTAAAGCCTCTTTTAAGTTTTTAACCCAGTTCAATGCACACAACTTGGAATATAATGCTCGCTGCTGCAGTCCGGCCTATATTTCAGCCAAGAAACAGAAAAGTATCTTGAAGTAGAGTAGGAAAAATAGTAGCATTCCATATTTTTGTGATGTGGAGGATGAATTAACCTTGGTGGTAATGAAGAGGTCCTCTCTCTTGACAAGCCCGGTTTGGAATGCCTCCGCAAGCGCGTCACCAACCTCAGCTTCGTTCCCATATTTTGCTGCAGACCACAGGAGAATAAACAGAAGAGATGGTCAGTAACCCAATGATTAGAGATACAACATCCTGAACACAGAACACGTTCCTTCCATGAATGCACACAGAAATGGAGGAACACGCTATTCACATCACGCTGAACACAAGGGGCGTCGTGCGGCGGAATAGTGATGGTGGCGCAGCCGGCGGCGTACGGCCTGCGCAATCAGCCGTCCGCCGCCGCCGGGGCCCGTGGCCGCTCGCGCTCGCTGGGTGAGGGTGAAGCGGCGCAACGCCGTGGGGAAGGCCTCCCTGGCCCAGAAGCCCAGCCTCAGTGGCCCACTACTCAGAGGCCAAAGTTGGCAGGCTGCTTGAGCAATTGGGCTGAAACGCCATCCTGTGTGCTTTCCCTCAACTTTTACGAAAATATATAATTTTCTTCCTTTTTCTCAAAAAAATAAAATAAAAAATCTATTTTTCTTCCTTACACTCTAGAAAGAATCGGATAAACCACCTCCCTAAACTTTTTTGAAATCATTCATTTACCTCCAGACTAGTTCTAAGTGGTTTTGAAAGGCTGTTTTATATCTTTTTTTTTTTATTTATTTTAGTTGAAACTTTGAAAAATCATAGTAAATCACATAAAAGTCAGTGTGAAATTTTTACGGTCGGCTATAGTATTAAACAGTTCAAGCATGAAATAATTAACCCACCATAAATCATAGTAATTTTTTTGTGGTGGCCTAAAATTGCATGGTTGGCTAAATTATTTCATACTCATCATAAAAATTTCAAACTCATAGATTAAGACAGTTGACCGTACCACTGGTGAATAAAAACTATCGTCGGTAAACATTGAGGTAACCTTAAATAATTGTATCTTTTAAATTGATTATGGTCTAAAAATGTGAGGGGAAAAAAAATGTGGAGATAATGAGCGCTAACATCGACCCCACACGCATAACGTAAAATAGTGCTGCATTATTGATATATATAATATTATTATATATGGTATGATGTTGTCGAGCTCCCAGCAAATGATTGAAAAAATGCTCTGTATTTCTTTTGAAAGGAAATACATGGATACATGCTGAGCACAATAATCCCTATCAACACGCGTACATACATCCTTAGGGATCAATGGCTTCTCTACTGTGATTTGCCAAGGAAAAAAAAAAAGAGGAAGAGAGAACAATAACATGCCTACATGGCGTAACTAAACCGCATCTGATGGTCGAATTAAATGATTCACCTGTGGAAATGGAATTTTGGGAGGCGGCTGATGTTACGCAATGGTTTGCCTATTAACGTTGGCGGATCTCCTTTGACTGTCGTCACAAAGGTTATTTTCTACTCCCTTCGTCCCATGAAGTTCGTCGTTTTTTGACTTTTGAACTTCATGTTTGACCATCCGTCTTATTCAAAATATTTATACAAATCATAAAATAAATTAATCAATATTCAAGTATCTTCATTGATAAAATAAGTCGTACCAAAAATAAATTATATTTGTGCAAAAAAATTTGAATAAGGCGAAGCGTCGAATAAAATGGTACGGAATCCGCGGTGACAAACTCAATGGGGACGGAGGGAGTACCATCTAGTGCCCCTGCCGGTTGCCGCAACCGCCAACATAAATGCATCTTGAGCCGGCAGGAGAAAGCTCGGTTGTACTAGTGATAACTAGTTTCTTATGACTAATGTTGTTGGTAATTCGGATGAAAGACATGTAATGACATGGTCGCAAAAAAAAAGTTGTTTGGTAGTTTATCATACCTGCCAAGAAATTTGTCTTAATTTTTGCGAGGGATGTGTACGGAATGTAAGAAAAACTGTTGTTAACCTCTCGTAAATAATCGTCAGTAAACATTGCGCATCTTGTCGTCTACATGGTGATGAAGCCGAACGAGAACACTAACATCAACCTCCCTCACACTATTATATATAGCTATCACACGCGAAGCATGGTAGTAGCTAGCTAGCTGCTCCTAGATCCAGCACTGAACATTATTAGAGGTCTAGCTCACTACCAGGCTGACGAGCATTCCTGTCAGCCAGAAACCCTCAGGAAAGGGACGAAAACCGTCGGGAAGACAGCCACCCGTCATGAATAAGCCGACAGGAACGACTGGGAAAGATGAGCTTTTCCTGACGGTTGGCCGTCAGAAATCTTTTCCTGATGGCAGTTCCTGACGGCCAAGCTGAGGCTGGCTCCAGGCAACTATTCCTGATGGTATAACCGACAGGAAAAAAAACTAATGAAGGTAAAAAAAATAAAATAAAAAGGAGGCCTCGTCATTAATTACAAACCACAACTCCATCATTTACAGATACAATTCTGATCCATCAACCAAGTTATTGGCATTAGAATAAAAAAATGATGACTACACAAAAGTCTCAGAACTTCAAATGAATGGCATCTCAATATGACTTAACTACACTAAAGGCAAGCCGGTGAAGTTGGAACATGAACTGAAGCAATGCAAGAGGATGAATTTGCTAGTTGCCCACGGCTATGAATTTGCTGCAATAAAATAAAATAAAATTTATTAGATCAGATATTTGCTTCATCATGTCATATACGTATATTGGTTATGAATCTACAATATATTAGTTCTGAATTAAAAAATAAGGAAGGCATCATGAATACTACTTAGTTTAGTAACAAATTGAAGGCAGGATGATTGGAGCCGAGTTAGTATTAACTTCTGTGGTAGCTACATATATATGCATAGACAAATACATGACCTTCAATCTGGTTATATATAAAACAAGCAAATTTGGAAATCCAACAAATTTGAGGGGATTGAATTTACCTGATGCTAAGTTGGCATCATGGGAGCAGGACGAGTCAGAGACTGGCCACTCATCCGGCATCAAGTATCAAAGGGCAGCTGCTGACTTTCACTAGAGCATCAGCTGAGAAAACAAATCCACAAAACATAAGTAAAGAAATTCAGAACACAAACCTTTATGAATGAAAAAGATTCCGATACTCATGAATAAATACTACTCAATTAGCTCTCAGATGGATTGAATAGTGACTAGTTCTTTTAGTTGCCTCGTTCCAAAAATAAAAATCAATATTTTGAACATTTCTTCCATACATGAAAAGCAAATAAAGCCATCTGCAAATACAGACTTTTAAAGCACTGAGCTCAGTTGTAATCTGTACATGACAAAAATTATATTTCAACAAATAAATATTGCTTGTCTTGTTAAAACCATTCAGTGGAACAGGACTCATGGAGAGAAGGACTGCATTGTCATGATCTAACTGAAATAAACTAAACTAAATGAAATCTTCCATGTACTACAATTCAGGTGCCTTGTACACTATTTGAAATCAACTAAATCAAATGAAATATACTAAAATAGTATGGGTCGATCAGAATCTTATTTTCAAATGCATGGTAAATATCAGGTTATTATATTTCTGATGAAGGTTCAGAGAATTGGACATGTTGAAATATTTTCTTGTGGTGACAAATTGTAGCAGTAGCACTCAATATCTATTTGAACAAATCTGAATCCTTTTCTATTTTGCATAAGGCAACTTGCAAGAACAGTTAAGGACTCAAGATCACAATACAACCAAATGCACAATTAAAGAGCCACATGCACACTGGACATAGCAATAGTCATTGTATAATCTGTGACACATCTGAATCCTTTCAGAACATTCAAATGGCAAAGGTTTTAAACATGCAGCTTACCCATCTGGGATGCATCCTGTAGAGCCCTTGGATGTTGTTTGGATCATAATAGGTGTACGTAGATAATCTCAACCTCGTGTACATGAACCCATTTAGAGGAAATTCAATCTACAGAAGATAAAATTATAGCCTCTTAGCACGTACTAATTTATCATTATAATATTTCATATAGCAGTAAAAAATGATGTGCTGACCAAAAATAGTCAAACAATTGCAGCAATTATGTGTTTGACTATTTTTGGTCGGCTTCGCGGCACCGCACAAAGCGTCGGGGAGAGCCCATTGGGCGGCGGCGACGGCGCTGGGCCGGGGAGAGCCCTTGGGGTGGCGTGTGCATCTGGGAGGAGGCTCCTTCGTGGAGAAGCTGGAGTGGGAGTGAGGGATGAGGACCTGGCGGCGGGGGTGTGGGAGGGAGCTGGGAGTTGCGGCGAAGATAGGGTTTGGTGACTTCTATTTATTGCGACACATGCGACCCACCGCGCTTAGCGCGAACTATGGCACGTCGTCAAATTTTTCGCGTGAGCGAGGGGTGCTCCGTCGGTTTCGAATATGCCGTCGAGAGTCTATCCATGTTCCCCGACGGTTTTGATGTATCCCCGACGGTTTCTAAGAACCCGACGGGAGTTCTTTGACCAAATCCTGACGGTTTTTTACACACCGACAGAAACATCGGGTGACTCGGCGGTTTTGATTAAACCGACGGGAAACAATACAACCGACAGAATTTTCTATTTTGTGGTAGTGTAGCAACGATTTTTGGCAATGATCTCGTCCTCAAGTCCATTGCTTTATGTATACTTGCTCTATTTAAAAAAAAAAAAAAGATTCTCATTTTTGGATGAGTTAAACAATTTTTATATATATTAGAGCAACTCCACCATATGAGCTATCCATGTGCAAGCTAAATATGGATTGCATGTGCCGCTAGCCTCACTACACTAGAAAGATTGTTAGAGGGTGTTTTTCTTCTTTGCATTGTTTTATATTTAGAGGTTGGCTAAATCATGGGTTTTACTCTTAGATAAGTATAGTATATCGATTATGAAATATTACCATATTGTTTATAATAAATCTGTTTATAGACATGAATGTTCATATTTTTTGTATATAAAAGTTTGACAGTCTCGAATTGTGCTCTTTTAGAGACCAGCAAGTACCGATCCGGGATAGATGTATCATCGTTGTATCGATCCACAACCATTTGAGTAGTAACTCAGGATGTTAGTTAGATATAATGAAAATAAATCTTTTAGAGACCAAGCGAGTACTAGCTAATTAAGACCTGTACTAGTTCACCAACCCGTGCTATCGCACGGGTCAGAATCTTGTGAGATACTAACTAATAAGAATTAATTGTACTAAATTTCATTTTCTCTTTACTAATGTTCTAAAATAATACCTATAAATTTCATTCTCTCTTTACGAATGTTCTAAAATAATACCTATAATAGTTACTCTATAGACTATATTCATTTGTGATAATCTATGAAATATCCATCCATATATGCAAAAAGATTAGTTTACATAGCACCTTTGTAAATATTCATTTTAGTTGAAACATCTGCTTAAACTATGATAGTTTTAGTTGCGGTCTATATTTAGACGTCATGAACATAAATTTTGACTCCCTAAAATTTTAAAATTGTTATTCCTCGTATTAACAACTATTATTAAGAGTGGTGATTATAGCCTACCGATTTGTTGGAAACATGTTTTAGATTTTTGTAAGAACTTTAGGATTGATCTGTTTTATTTCTACCTTTTTTTTTTTAGTAATAATTTATATAATTAATGTTTATTAGCACCCTATGTATTAAGTTGAATAAAAAATAAACTTCAAACGTATAAACTCTTATTTCATCCCTTTAATTATGTGATATCATGAAAATCTATACTTTAACCTTTAGCTTTTCGATCTTGTTTTCGTAATATTTTTACATGTATTACTTTGAAATCTCTAATGCTTATTGTATTTTTTATTCAAAGTTTTCATGCTTTATTTGATTGAAAGATTATTCTAGGTCCTAGGCTACCCTCTTAGTTTTGACAATATCAAAAATAGTTGTTCCAAAGCATGCACAATGGCATTCAAGTTGAATTTATTGTGTCGTATTAGTATTATTTTATTAAACAATTATCTCTTAAAATTAAGGTACTAATATTCATGTGATATAATGTTTCAATCAACTTTCTTGAAGACAACTACCTTCTAAAACTTAAAGTGAACCGTAACTATCACTACTAAGTGATCTGCTAAGGATATATTCCCACGCTTGATATGCTTATGAAAACAAAGAATTATAATGTATGTTTTAACTCATGGATGTTGAATTATTCTTCATATAGCTTATATCAACATTTACATGTAGATTCGAGGGAATTTCGTTAATTTGTTATATGACCTGAATAATTTGGGTACAAATTATATAGGTATATATTACTTAACATTATGCTTTCATATTGCCATGTATGGCCAATCTGAATGCAAACTTAGGGCAAAAAAGCATTATCTTTCATAATGATGCAGAAGGATAATTTATTAAATAATATCACTGGATTAGTTTATTTATTTATTGTAACTTTGGATGTTTCAGTTTTTCCATATAGGCTTTATTGACAACTCCATGGATCATGGTCACCTAATGTTTTGGCATCATTATTAGCATGTAATTCAAAGTAATTCAGTGAGGATACTTGATGGTCAATAAGTATTATATCAAAACTTATTTGTGCGAAGTAATCAAGAATATTAAAATTAAAATGAAAATTGTACCGAATGGTCCATAAGGTTCATACCTTGTATGTTGCAAGAGTCAAATCAAATTGTAATTGTGGTATAGCAAAGATGGTTGTACCTTTAATCTAAAGGAGTGGTTAGTGCTATCATTGACATAGATGCCATGGACTCCAGATAT
Source organism: Hyparrhenia diplandra (assembly GCA_015847255.1). Taxonomy (NCBI): domain Eukaryota; kingdom Viridiplantae; phylum Streptophyta; class Magnoliopsida; order Poales; family Poaceae; genus Hyparrhenia; species Hyparrhenia diplandra. The sequence continues at coordinate 102,722 of JADLZK010007784.1, read as the reverse complement.
CATGGTGCTAGTGGTTTGCATGTTCCTTCCTTCCCTTTATTGACCTAGATCTCCTCATTATCCTCATGATCATCCTTCCGTCACCTCGAAGCGGCTGGATTCAATGTCAGTGGTTGGTGCACGACCGGATGTGGGTGTCCCGTGCATGGCCCAACGTCGTGCGTGTGCTCAAATGTTGGATGGTTGCTGAATTAGGTGAAGTTGGTGTAACATCGCCTTCCTCGTCGTTAACTGTCGGTAGGTAGTAAGTGTAGCATCGTCTTTCCTCTTCGGTATTCGCCGGTAGATAGTCCGTGTAGCGTTGCCTTCCTCGTTGATGTCGGGCGCCAAGTAGTCAGTGTAGCGTCATTTTATTAGTATAGAATCCTTGTGTGAGAAGCTATTGCGGACGGCATCCATACCAGTGGCTGCATGCAGTCGAAGATTGTTGTAGATGGTTGTCCGCGTCCTTCCAGACCATGGGGCTGGACGAACGCTGCATCTAACCTGCCATGCACCTCGCTCACTTCAGCCAGCAAGTGCACATCTTGGTAGATAGCTCCTGGCGGAAGCCTCGTTGATGTTCCCTCCATGAGCAGCTTCGTCGTCGTGAAGTAAGGTGACACACAAATGTGCTGCAGCATCCTAGTAGATCTCACGTGCTCCTCCTCCAGGGTGCTGTCGATCTATGCAAGGGTGCCGGTCAGTGGCGGAGCCAGCAATGTATGGCTGGGTATGCCAAATAAATAAACTTTTGAAGCAAATATGCAATACAATGAATGATAGAATATAATGCCCATAACCTGTAACAAAAGCCATAATACTCAAGCCACTTGTGTTGCTTAAAACCAAACTGGGCAAAAGGGGGCGTGGATGACCACTTATAATGCTACCTATAAACCAAACTGGAATTTACAAAATCTTACAAAATTATTGAACAAAGTAGCACGCATTACAAAAAGCAGAAACAAATAAATTAGAGGGGGGAACTGGAATCTTTATCTACCTGCCTGACAGTAATATATTGCGAGTTTGAGACGATGATACGCTGCTGCCTGGTGGTCACCGGCTGCTTGCCGCCGTAGCAGAAGCAGATCGATATGTCAAATGTGCCGCCAGCAGCATGCTGTCCTCAGCAGCAGATCAAGAATTCGAGATACGATGACGTCGTCGCTGCCGCTTGGGACGGGAACCGTGAGTTCGATTCTGCATGCTTGGGCCTGGAAAAGGTTAGCCTACTCGCACCACTGCCGGTGTAGATGATCCTACTGGCTTCCTCCTTAATTACTTGCTTGGCGTGGCAAACACAAGTCGATCAGCTGTCCGGCGGCGGTAGGTGCCACATGCATGGAGCCGTCTCCATTCACCTGCCTGGGAGGAGATTTTCCAACGCCCTCAAGAGTCAGGGCACTTGACGATCTTTGCGGCACGTCGTATATACGGAAAATAATAGATCTATCTTTTCCTTCTTTCTCGTTGTTTGTACGTTCACTTAAAAATTATGGATTTGAGTTTTTTTTTTTTTTTTTTCTATATAATATAATAATGGCAATGGTGGGTAATTCTTTAAAAAAATAATAAAGTAGATCTAATGGTTATCGTTTGCCAGAGTTAGATTTGACGGCTAGATGTTTCGATTAGCGTGAGAATTTCTACCATTTATCTTTTTTCTTAGCGCGTGCGGTGAGGATTAACGTGGAGCCTCTATTGGAGCCCTCAATTAGTAATAGTAAGATTAGGGCAGCTACTACGCAGGCAACAAGCAAGCACTTGTGGCCTCACAAAAAAAATTCTACTCCACGTAGGAGAGCTACTGTCGAAGCAAAATTTTCTACAATCAAGGCAGTACTGTCATTGATGCCCCAATGGCCCCCACCACTACCCTGGTCCCCTATCTTTTCAGCTCTCACATGCTGTCACTCTCTGCAGCAGTCTAGTAATCAGCTGCCTCGTTGCCACAACGCGGCTGCCCATGACTGCTTTAGCTTTTCGTCAGATGAAGCGGTGGTCTCTCCTGCAAAAGACTATGCCACTCTGCGAGGCTATAGTTTGATGTCAGATGGAACTTTGGTGCCGACGTGGCCGCTGGGGCAGCACGACAGCATGGAGCGATGGAGAAGGCCTTACTTGTTGCATGCACGCATGCAGGACATCTATGTGAGACGAACCCGTTTGCAAGTACAGTTCTATTTATAACCGTTTTGTTAACCGTTTGACAAAAAAACCTTAGCAAACTCCACCATGAAACCACGATTTAGAGACTTCTTTCTTTGATGAAACCGTTTTCAACGGCTCCAAAAACGGCTCGTTCGTTGTATATAGTTCCTTCCTGGCTGTACATAATTAACTATCGATGACGAGGCAGATCGACAGACAGGCATACCGGCGCAGTCGAAGTGGCGGTAGCCGTTGCGGATGGCGGCGTGGATGAGCCCGCGGACGGCGTCCTTCTCCATCCGCCACACGCCCAGCCCCACCGCCGGCATCCGGTGCCCGCTGCTCAGCGTCACTGCGGGTACCCTGTGGCTGTGCCCGTTCACCGCCGCTGGCACCGCCACCACCCTGTGGCTGTGCCCGTTCAGCGCCAGCGCCACGTCCTTCCCGCCATTATCGTCGTCTCTCCTCTAGCTTATTACTCCGGCTGGTGTTGCATTGAGGCTAACTTTGATTCTTGAGGCCATTTTATAGCTATAGTTTCCATGCAAGCTACTCGACCGCCTACCTACCCCCATTTATTCCGAAACATTTTATTTAGGAATCTACCAGAATGAATTTCTGAAATTTAATAATATAATGTTGCCACTTCTATACGTATATGTGATCTGTTACAGTGTTTGTAGCAGCTAGGCCGTTCCCGTTCCTTTCAGTATGATATGACATGCATGCATGATGGAACCCTTTAGCTACTACTAGCTAGCTAATAAGCTCTTCTTTGTTCCACATGTAGTACATAACAGAAAACTACTAAGTTCTCCGTCGATCTTGCATCGTCCCGCCTGATTGTGTTTTGTGGTGTACAGTATCTATCTCTTTTTCGATCGGAAGGAGACCAATGCACTACTAATACAACCGACTAGAGCGAATTGGCTTGTAGTCCAATGGTAGGACGGTCCAGTGGGACGCTACCCACCAGGGTTCAAATCCTGGTGCTCGCACCTTTTCTTGGGAATTTTCCCAGGATTTTCTGGCGTTATGCTTTAAATGATAAGCGGCGTTCCGTCGACGGCGAGGCGCCTCTGGTGACTTCGAGAATCTCCAGATCTGCCCGGCTGCCCAAATCGCCCCGAGATGCTCATAGGGGTAGGGTTTGCGTGCGTGTGTTCATAGGGGTGAGTGCGTGCGTGTTGTGAGTGTCTGCGTTGTACTGTGTCATTCTCAAAAAAAAAAAAAATACAACCGACTAGACCATGGATATATAACAAATCTTAAGGTTAATAGAAGTCGCGGGTGGATGAATTATATATCGAAACAATATTTATTTTAAAGAATAACAGATCGAGAACTGCAGACCGGATCTCTTCCTCTTGTTTTTTCAACTGGCCAATGGTTTTGCAATATTTTGTTTTTGAGGGAATTTTGCAATGTTTTGTTAAGTATCTACCACAACAATGGGTAATTAGTTTCGTATGATCAATATCGTCGTTATTTATTTCCTCTTTGAAAAACGTGGAGCATCACGGCCACAAAAAAATGTGTTTAGTAATCTATTAAACCTACCAGTAAAGATATGTACAGAATGTAAGGAAAAACTGTAAATAAATAATCGTGGGCGAACACCGCGTAGTCTATGTGGTGATGAAGCTGAGCTGAAAGCCTGAAAGATAAAGGAACACGTGTTGGGATAACAACAAACCCAGACATCAACCTCACACCATCACGTGAGGGAAGATGACGAGATCGGAGATCCTCATTATTGATGCTGTCTGGGGGCGGCAGGGGGCAATGATTCAGGAATAATGATTCAGGAATAATGTCCACACATATGCAGCTGAAATAAGCTAAGCAAACAGGTCGATGCCCCAGAATTTGGCAGGCTGGTTAGTCCGGTACTTCCTGTCGACGGCCTTCATCTTCTCCATGTCCTCCCCAGAGATCTCGAAATCGAAGACCTCAAAGTTCTCCTGCAGCCTCTCCACCTTGGAGGTCTTGGGGATCACCACCGTGTTCCGCTGCAGACCCCACCGGAGGACGAACTGCGCCGGCGTCTTGCTGTACTTCTCAGCCAAGCTCTGCAAATTGTATTGTAGCCACAATGCCAAGTTAGCAGATCACACTGACACCAGAACTGATGATATTGCAAGGTACCCAAACAGAATGTACTGCCTAGTATTTGTTAAACAAGGATGATATGATGATTGATAGTCTAGAGCTGGATGTAATGGAGATTTGAACTGATAACCACCTTGATGACAGGGTCGTCGAGGCACGAGACCGACCCGAACCACTCGGTGTTGGCAGTGGAGCCACCTAAGGGGGTATGCGCGGTCACGCAGATCCCATGCTTCTGGCAGAATTTGACGAGAGAATCACGCTGGAAGTAGGGGTGCGTCTCGATTTGGTTTACTGCAGGCTTTATCTTGGCGTAGGCCAAGCAGTCTCTAGTGAGGAAGATGTCGTAGTTGCTGCACCAGTAATAACTCTAAAATTGTTAGTATTATTATTACCGTAAAAGACTTCTTCTAGCATGAAAAGTAGACTGAAACTCTTCAAACATGGAAAAGTGGCAACAAGAAAATTTTAGTGTAAGATCTATTATACTCCAATTCACCCTATTTCAAAAGAATCGAAACTAAACTACTCTTAGTAGAACAGGACTGACAGAGACTACTCAATGTCAGCAAACAAGGGATAAGGGCAAAACAACAAACATGATATTGGACTGCATAGCCAACATCCATTTTTACAGACCCCCTTGAAGACAGACATACAAGATCCAACACCGTAATAGAGTTTCCAGTTTCCCCAAAAAAAGAACTGGGGAACAATGAAAGAACATAAGCAAACTTTAATAGAAAGTAAATTATTTTCATGCAGGCAACAACCTGAACTTTAGTTTAACATGATTAATAAGTTCATGATTCTGATTAAGCATGCAGTTTTCACTAGAAAAAGAATGAAGATAAAGTGGAGGGTGACAAGAGTAAGGAATGAATTTGCATGCATATGCAATGAAACTGAAGAGATATGGAAGAACACAACCATTCTAACCATTATACACATTGTGCTGGAAAACTTCGGGATATATGAACCAAATGATCCTGTATCTGCAAAACTATGGCTACAAATAGATCATATTTATCTACTTACTTTGCCAATGTAATAAATCATAATACAAAGGGAAGCTTGCCAAGACTATAAATATCTCAAAGGTCAAACTGGTGCCAACAAAACAGACAAAAAAAGTTGTTGGTTCAGTTTACCTGATTCCAATGCTGCGCACAAGTCCCATGGAAACAAGTTCTTCCATTGCATGCCATGTTGTTTCCAATGAGATAGTGGTATCAATGTCTAGCACGCCATCCTCACCGAGAGCACTAGAAGTTGTGCCAACTCCTGCAGAAATACACATTTCTATGAGGTACCCATTGAATCTTTCTAAATATTATGCATAGGGCAAAGAACTTACCTGTATGCCTAGTAGCTACTGGGAAGTGAATAAGATAGAGATCAAGATAATCTAGCTGCAGCTTCTTTAAACTATCCTTGCAGGCTTCAAGCACATGGCCATGATCTGAGTTCCACAGCTGCAATGAGAACAGATGCAAAACTTTCAATCACATGAAAATTATGGAACAGAGTGGGGAAAAAAAAAAAATCAGAAATCTCAGAAACATCTGCTAATTAAAAGACCTAGTGACATCCTGGTTGAGTCAAAATCAGGTGTTCCAGTTTAAGAAAAGACAACTTTAGTTTCATTGAGTGATATCAGGGTTGTGATGACAGCACATGCTGTCCATAACACCATAACAATTCCAAAAATGATAAACTGCAAAGTAACACTTGGAATTAAGTATAACTGATTCATTTTCATTAGCTGCTGAATGCTAAATACAGTTGGGAAACCAACCGCTGCAACCAATTCATGGGGCATAATTTTAATGGTCATATCCATTTAGAAAGGGCAATTTTCAAGAATACAGAATGCAGCATTCTGTAATTCGGATAACCTTGGTTGTGATGAACAGATCCTCCCTCTTGACAAGTCCAGTCTGAAATGCCTCTGCGAGTGCATCACCAACTTCAGCTTCATTCTGGTAGTCAGCTGCAAACCAAGTTACAAAACACGCAGACAGTAAATCACCAAGTGGAAAAGGAAAACTCCTGTGTCAACACTAGTAGTTGAGACCATGTTAGAATATACTCCGCGATTGAAAAAAAAATCTTAGTCATAGAAAGCACAGTGCAGTGTCTAAGCATGCCCGTGTCATTCGTGCTATGAATCAAATGTTTATCAAGACAAATGGAACAGCGATTGTCTAATTGACACACAGACACTCATGTGGCACTGAAAGAAACATTCAATAATTTGATTGTAACATTCAGACAAGCACACAATCGTAGTGTTTGTCAAGAATAAGAAAGATTGATGGACACACCAACACTCATGAGGCATCGAAAGAAACATCCATCAATTTGATCGGTATAGTAAAACAGACCAAGAGTGTGGGGAAAAAAAATTCATCCTCATCTAATCAGCCACACGGCACACCATATAACCACGCCTGAACCATCGATAATGCCAATCAGCTTCTGAGACAACTTTGTACAAATCTGCAAGTACCGGTACCTAGTTGTCTAACAGAATTACCAAATTCATCATTTATGTAATCAGCTGGAGACCACGGTAAACACACCCAACAACCAATAGTGGCCATCTGATGGACACACAAACACACTCATGTGGCAGTGAAAGAAGCACTCAAATACTTTGATCATTACTGTGCAACACACAAAGATCACGACGTCGCCATTACTGTGCTGTTGATAGTTAGCATTATTGAAAGCGTCCTGTCTTAATTAAGCATACAAGTTTAGTGTTGAACACAAAAACACAAACAGTCAGTGGTTTGGATAATTGGATCGGTACACTGGTACAGTACAACAGACGAAACAGCACCAAATAAATCCCGCTCATCTCAACAGCATCAGCAACGATAGTGCACTGTTAAGCTTGCATCATTGGCGACCGCCCGAGACAAGGATTTGCCTCAACTTCGACTCATCCGATCCGTACGCTACGCTAATTCCAGCACGGACGGACAGAGCCGGCGGCGGCGATTCGCAGTGGGTGGGTATGCGGTCGAGTTCCGATTCCGAGGGGACTTGGCTTACCGGCGCAGTCGAGGTGGCGGTATCCGATGCGGAGCGCGTCGTGGATGAGGCCGCGGACGTCCGGCTTGTCCATCCGCCACACGCCCAGCCCCACCGCCGGCATCCGGTGCCCGCTGCTCAGCTTCACCGCCGCGTCCTTCGCCGCCGCCATGGCTCCCTCCTCTACGCTCCCCTCAGCCTCCCCGCGCGCGCGGTCGGGATGCCGGATTGGCCGCCGCCGGCCGCTTCTTCAATTCGCCTCGCTCGTTGGAAGTGTCAGTGGGGTGGGAGTCTTTTTTTTTTTTTGGATTTTTGTGTGTGGTTTTTATTCATTGTTTGACTTGGATATACCCGCCTGACGTGGCGTTTTCTGAACCATTTACACTGGGCTGGCGGGCAGGATGTTCCGTTTAGGGCCGGCGGCAGTTTAATAACGCCTTTCCGTATGAACAGGACTTGGAAGGAGTACTATGTCCCAAAATAAATCAATGTTTTTAAAATACCGTTCGAAAGAACTATATATTAAAAAATATATAAATATTTATGTTAAATAATTAGTATTATTGGAAAGATCTTGAAATCTAGTTTTTAAACAAATTTATTTGAAAAAAAAAAAAAGTTACTTTTATTTTCAACAAACTTGGTCAAACTTGACAAAGTTTTCCGTATAGGACCGGCGGCAGTTTAATAACGCCGTTTATTTTGGGACTTGGAAGGGAGTAGAGAGGATTGAACTTCTTCAAAAGTAAGGTTCGGTTGAAGAGGTTTTTTTTCCTTGTATAAAGTACACTGGCGGTCATCAAACTCTCAAAACTCTATTTGTCAATATAGTCCAAACAGATCAAAACAATGACTAATGTGGCTTTGGTTTCAAGAGGATATTTTGCATTGTAGCCAGAAGTTGTTTCTCCCTCTCCTTCAGGAATGAACTAGAAACCTATGAGGCTAGAAAAACATCGCCTCCCCGAGGAGCCAAAGCGAAAAAAACCCTCTACCAAACATATCCTTTGAGTGTGAAGTGGAATCTGCCTTGAGGGCATGTTTAATTTGGAGCTCTTCTTTTTTTTTTTTTTTTGAGATCGGTCATACCCGTTTTTCATTAAAAGGGAAAGCAAGTACAATATAGAACACAAGAAACTAGACCCGATACAAGAGGCGAGTAGCCACCTTTGGGTCTAGAAGCCTACCTATTGGATCCATCACCGAAAGTTTTTTTTTTTCACTCTTTTTTTTTTTCCTTGCTAACGCTTCTTAAACGTCCTAGCATCACCGAAACTTTTTTTTTTGGATAGAAAGCATCATATTTTTGGTGGAGGATGTAAGCGCTCCTGCTCCATCATAAAGATTTCAAATTGAAGGTAGAAAATAGAGTGAAAATACCTTTATGTTACTTCGTTAACGAAAAGGGCCGGGCCGGGTATATAATCATTTCGAGTAAGAATTTACAGGTAGACATTTCAAGCGCACCAATATTCAGGCCATTCAAACGCAACACAAGACGATGATGCTATGGTAGTAGGGACTAGGGAGGACTAGAGGTTGAAAACACACAAGGAAACCGTGAACTTGTTTGGGCTGCATGTAATGGGCTCCCATGTTGTGAGCTACAATTCCTCAAAGAAAAAAAAAGAAGAGTTTTGTGGGCTGCAATTGTATTGGTGTTTCTCCTGCGCTGGGTCGTGGGCTTGGTTAGCTGGCCCGCACGCTCGGCGTTCCCGCAGGCTCGCTCACGTGTCACGACGAGTTCTCCTAGCTCCCGTGAGTTGGGCCGGGAAGCAATGCAAGCCGCCGCGATTAACGACCACGGCAGGGTCAGGGTGGCGGCTAGCTAATTAATCCGCGTATTATCCGGCCGGCGATCCTTTTGCTGGCCGGCAGGGACCGGTAATCCCGTGCCTGGCCGCCGGACGCGGGTGAGCCTGAATTCGCGCCGCCGCCGCCGGCCGCCCGGTAACTGCATGCGTGCGCTGGGTGGCAAATTCATCCCTGGCTTAGTTGCATAACATGCTAAAGATACAAGAGTACTCCAAAATGAAATAAGCAATACACCTAGATTTTAACAAACAGTGATAGATGTGTAGGCGTTCTCTAAAAGGAACCTCCAGCTAGCTTAATTTGAATGAGAAACTCATCGTTGATCAGCTTATTAGTTGCTTTTTTTCGCGATCGGGCCGTTCACCCGTTTTTCATTAAGAGGAGGAAAACCAAATCCAAAAGCCTATACAAACTAACAAACTTGATGTCGAGTGGACATCACAAGGACGGAAGAAAACTTGAAAAGAGTAGAACAATCGAACAAATCCAAATCAAGATGGGAAAGGCCATCGGCCACAAGGATAACCTGAAGCACCGTGTCGAACTAATACATGAAGCTCTGTTGCGACCAAACCGACAGCACCGGCATCAAAGTCCTGAAGCCTGCCTGTATCCAAAGGTCGGCCTCCTCCGTAACGCCGCGGCGCCAGCTGATTGATCGACGCGGACTCCTGTCGGAAGACACGGGCATTCCGCTCCTTCCACAAGCACCATGCAATGAGGAGCACGACGGAGTCAAACGCCGACCGCAGCACCTTGTCGAGACGCCTTCATTGCCGTAGCCACCATGTCGCCACGTCCTCCTGCATCATCGGCGCGAGAGGTTGCAAGCTGGCCGGTTGAAGCAGCATGAACCATAGCTGCCTTGCCAGCACACAACCCGTCACCAAATGCTCACAAGTCTCCGGCTCCCGAGCCGGGCGCCTTGGTCGCCCATAACTCCCTGGCACCTAGCATGATAGTGCCACCATTGAAGAACGCTCGGTATGCTGAAGATGCCGTGTAGGTCCCTGAACGTGACCACTTCCAAACGAATCGATCGGATTGTGTCGGGTCTAGCGTCACGTCGCGTACAAGTTGCCAGACACGCGCAGGTGCTTGGCAGATCACTGTCTTGTCGGCGCCCCTGGATGTCATCCGCCCGGCTGTTGTTTTCTAGGGCCGCCCTCACTGTCTTCTTCCTCCCGCTCTTGAGATGGCGGCGAGCAGTGTGGCGCAAATGAATTCAGCCACCCGACCGGTAGCCATGAGTCGATCCACATAAGGGCCGAGCTTCCGTCTCCGATGCGAGCCGGACATGCTTCTTGCTGCCATCGCCTCGGCGACCCGTTCGTGTCTCTGTGGGAAAGGATGCCCAGCAGCTGCCCGGGGCAGTTCTTGCGAGCCACGCCCAACGGAGCCGTAGTGCGAGGCCAAAGAGATGTAAGTCCGAACGCCCGAGGCCGCCTTGACATGGCGGTCGGCACACCACAGCCATGCGACCTTACACTTGCCACCCGGCGGCGACCGGACAACCCACCCACGGGGAAGGCACGGCGGCGTTTGTCAACCTGCTTGATTCCCCATCTGGAGAGGCAACATGAAATCGCTAGGTGGGTTGGGATGGCCGACAAGGTCACCTTGGTGAGCCGCTACGGCCAGCGCCCGGTGAGGAGCCCGGCCTTCCGGGTAGGGATTCTACCGGAAACCGCGTCGACCAAGGCCTGTTCGTCGGCACGTCGCGGCGCTTCAAAGCCGGAGGAACCCCTAGGTACCGGCAGGGGAAATGGGCCACCGGACAGGGAAAGAATTGAGTTACCATCGCCATGTCATCGTCGGTGCAGTTGATGGGTGTGACTGTGCACTTGGAGAAGTTGGTGACCAAGCCCGACGCTCGGCGAAGAGCTGCAGCACCTCGGTGATGCACTGGAGGTCTTGGCTCGATGGCTTAATGAGCAGCACCAAATCATCAGCATAAACGGATGCACGGTGCCGAATCGCCGTCCCAGGCAGCGCGGTGAGGACGTGCAGGCGGTCTGCTTCTCTGATGAGGCCGTTGAGTACGTCCATGGCGATGACGAAGAGCATGGGGGAGATGGGGTCTCCCTGTCGAAGGCCTCTGGCGTGTGCAATGCGTCGACCGACCTGCCTGTTTACCAGGATCCGCGTGCTCGCCGTGGAGAGGAAGATGGAGACCCAGTTGGTCCAGCGCCTGGGGAAGCCGATGAACGTGAGAACCTCCAAGAGGAACGGCCAGGCAACCGAGTCGAATGCCTTCGTGATGTCGACCTTGAGGAGGACAGCGGAGTGTCCCTTGCTGTGCAGCCAACGGCAAGCGGGCTGGACCGACCTGAAGTTGTCATGGATCGATCGACCTTTGATGAACGCGCTTTGGTTGGGCGCTACCATGTCGGTTAGCCTCGGTGCGAGCCGCCTTGCCAGGCACTTAGCAAAAAGCTTGCTAAAGCTATGCATTAAGCTGATCGGTCTGTAGTCCTTCAGCATGGTGGGGTTGTTACATTTCCTCAGCAAAACCATGAGCGCATCATTCAGGAGGTTGAAGCTCCTCGCGTCGAGCGACCAAAGCGCGTGGAGCGCCGCCATGACGTCGTGTTTGATGTACTGCCACGCGACCTTGTAGAAAAGGCCATTGAAACCGTCCGGTCCCGGCGCACGATCAGACGGGATGTCCTTGACCGCCGCCCAGACTTCGTCCTCGGTGAAGCATGCATCAATGCCATGGAGATTTAGCTGCGGCAGCAGTGCGTCGAGTGTCACCGTGTGCTCACGCCGGAACGGCTTGCCAAGGATGGAGTTGAAGTAGTTATAAATGGCGTCTTGTTTGGCAGCTTCATCCGAGAGCCACACACCATCGTGCTGCACCGTTGCCAATGAAGCTTATTAGTTGCTCCAACTAAATGCAGATGATCGATCGATATATATATATATAAACAAACGTACTCCACCAAAACAAATAAGCTAGGCAACAAGTACTTCTAAACAGATCGTAACAAACTTATCCATATGTAGGATTCTCTCCAAAAGGACCCCTTAGCTTTTCAATAACAAACTCCTCGCTTGCATATCTAGTTGTTCGAAATGCTAAAAATGTGGCACCGTGACCAATTAGACAATACGTCTAACGTGAGCCGACTACAACAACGTACTGATTGCTTCTAGCTACAAGCTAGCCTCTTGTGAGTTCTCGAGAAACTCGTCTCGGGTTCACGAGCCGTCGTAGCAGCTAGTAGCAGTGAGCTCGTGGTGCTCCAATGCATGCCATGGCTACAAGCCCGGACAAAGTCCCGGACGGCCGGACTGCGGCGCAGGTCGCCGCCGGTCGCCGGAACGTCGGCCCGTGACCCGGCCTCTACTCACTGCAGTGCACTCAACTGCTCCGCAACAGACGCCACCTTTTCAGTTGCTTCCAACGAACAACTACCATACCTGTCGTGCCCCCCTTGCGTGCGTGTCACACTAATATTGCTCCTCGATCCACTGCCCTATATATATTCCACCTGATTAACACCCTGAAACCACTCACTCACTCCAAGCTGCCTACAACTACGTCTACGTGCATATCGAGATCGAGCTAGCTACCCAATGGCGCCGCCCATGATGATGAAGACGAGCTCTTCCACGGCGACGGTGTCCCTCGCCCTCGTTGCCGCCATCCTCTTCCTCACGGCGTGCGGCGGCGGCAGCAACACCGTGGCGGCATTCAACTACGCCGACGCACTCGACAAGGCGCTGCTCTTCTTCGAGGCGCAGCGGTCAGGGAAGCTCCCGCCACCGCCGTTGCAGCGCGCGACGTGGCGCGGCGACTCCGGCCTGTCCGACGGTTCCGCGGCAGGTGTGGACCTGGTCGGCGGGTACTACGACGCCGGGGACAACGTCAAGTTCGGCCTGCCCATGGCGTTCACCGTCACCATGCTCTCCTGGAGCGTCCTCGAGTTCATGCCCGACGCTGGCAACGATGGCAGGGCCGCTGTGCGCTGGGGCGCTGACTACCTGCTCAAGGCGGCCGTGGCGGCGCCTGACGGGTTGTATGTCCAGGTGGCTGATCCCAACCGTGATCACCAGTGCTGGGAACGGCCGGAGGACATGGACACGCCGCGGGATGTGTACAAGGTGACGCCGGATAAGCCTGGCTCTGACGTCGCTGGTGAGACCGCCGCCGCGCTCGCTGCCGCGTCGCTCGTGTTCCGGTCCTGTGACCCTGCTTACTCCGCCAAGCTGCTACAGACTGCTCAGAAGGTACACCATGCATGAACTCACTCACAAGTCACATGCCTGCCTTGCTCTCTTGGGCGGCGGGTCGGCGTGCCGCCCGTGACGTGACGCGCTCTGGCCTCGATCTGATCCAACGTCGTGGCGTGGCGTGCTCTTGCAGGTGTTCGACTTCGCGGACCGGTACAGGGGCTCGTATAGCGACTCGCTCAGCTCCGTGGCTTGCCCATTCTACTGCTCCTACTCTGGCTACCATGTAAGCTTTCTGGCTCTTTTGTCGTTGTTGCATGAAATCGTCAGAACTGAATTCCAGTGTCATGCATGTTGGCACGGAGTTCAGTTATAGACATCCAAAATCTGTTGTCTTGGCGTGTACCAGTTTCAGTTCAGTTGTTGGATTCAGGTAACCAACAATGCATGCACGCAATGCAGGACGAGCTACTGTGGGCGGCGGCGTGGCTGCACATGGCGACGGCGGCGGCGGGCAGCTCGTCGGACGTGTACCTGTCATACATCTACGCCAACGGGCACAACCTTGGCGCGGAGCAGGACGACTTCACCTTCAGCTGGGACGACAAGCGCGTGGGCACCAAGGTCCTCCTCGCCAAGGCCTTCCTGCAGGGCATTGCCGGCAAAGGCAAGTCGGACGATGCGCTGCGGCTCTACAAGGCGCACGCCGACACCTACGTGTGCTCGCTCGTGCCGGGTGCCGCGGGATTCCAGTCGTCGCAGTTCACGCCGGGAGGACTCCTGTTCAAGGAAGGCGACAGCAATATGCAGTACGTCACCTCCACGACGTTCCTCCTCCTGACCTACGCCAAGTCCCTCTCCTCCGCCGCCGGCGTAGTATCCTGCGGTGGCGGCGTGGTGCTGCCGTCCGCGCTGGTGGCCGTCGCCAAGCGACAGGTGGACTACATCCTGGGCGCAAACCCGGCGGGGATGTCGTACATGGTCGGCTTCGGCGCGAGGTTCCCGCGGCACGTGCACCACCGCGGCGCGTCCATGCCGTCGGTGCGCGACCACCCCACGCGCATCGCCTGCAACGATGGGTTCCGGTACCTGCACTCGTCGGATCCCGACGCCAATGTGCTCGTCGGCGCCGTCGTGGGCGGGCCGGACGGCAGCGACGCTTTCACGGACAGCCGCGACAACTACGCGCAGACTGAGCCTTCCACCTACACCAATGCGCCGCTCGTCGGCGGCTCGCTCTTTCTTCGCCGCCGCCGGCCGTCACCGCTGAAGCTAATTGAAGCTGGCACGTGAGAATTTGATATGATTATTAGAGCTTTGCTGGTGCACTGCATATGAGCAAGTGGCATGTGAATGCATGCAAGGTTTGGTATATTGTGTACCTGGTGTGTCGTGTTTGTGTGAAGCGTGTAGTGTACAGGTATGCATCAACCTCAAAGAGTAATGGTGCGAGTAGTACTATACTACCCTTAATGTATGAAAAACATTGAGTTGGACATTCACCCATTTTCCATTAAGAGAAGATATTACAAATACAAACATAGATAATAATGATGACGAGAAGACATCAAGTGCAGTTAATGCTGCAGTTCGACATCAACTGTAATGTTCAAAAGAATCGCCTCCCCAACGTACATCTAAACTGTGCAATTTTTTTTTGTCTATTTACATTTCATACTCCGGACATGTGTCTTTTGATACATTTAATACTTGATGTGATGGAAATTTTGGTAAAAACTTGGGGAACTAAACACAACCAAGGTTGTCCATGAACACAGATCCTAGCTACTGGATTCGTTATTATTCGATTACATGACGCCCAAAATGTTGCGACAAGCATGAAGCTGCCATCGCTGAAGTCCTGATGGATCGGGTGCTGGGGAGTGTGGATCTGGTGTTGAATGGCGTAGGGAGCCAGTGGCTGGGGCGGATTAGGCTGGGAAGGTTCCGGCGAGGGGAGGACGAGACGGGGGAGTAGCGGGTCATGAGGCATTTTTTATTCTCTTTGTTCTCTCGTTCGACTGCATATATAGTATAGCCAGCGCGAAATTTCCGTACGTATGGACGCCCACTCGGTATATCTCTGTCCAGCTAGATGGTGCATGCAAGCGCCAAGATTCGGGATTGCATGCATGCAACCGGTTCTTTATTCCACCGGTCCCCACTGCAGTCAACTGCATGCATGCAGATAGGACCCACCACTGAGCATGTTTAGTTGCCATGCAACCCAATATATTTTGGGTTGGGGTTCTTGTGAAGACGTTCGTTTGTATTTGATGGTTGTTGTCCAATTACAGTTAATTAGGCTCACAAGATTCGTCTCGTACTTTTTAATCAAACTGTGCAATTAGTTATTTTATTTACCTACTTTTAATGCTCCATACATGCGTTAAGAGATTTGATGTGACGGGTACTGTAACACTTTTTGGGTTGCACGACAACTAAACATTGGTTTAAGTACCATGCAAGAGCGCATGCAGCCAATGCATGCAGGCTACATAAGTTGAGCGGGCGCACATACTTTTTTTCGTTTGCATTTCAAATAGCATTTTTATGAAGATTTTGATCCTAGATAGATAGAACCGTCTGGATCGCATATGCATATGATTTTTCCAAAAAATATGTAGTTTTACATAAGATTTATAATTTTTTAGAGTTTATAAGATTTATAATGTGCTACAAAGATATATAAAAGCAGTATACATGTATATATATAGTCATCAGAGATACTGCACTCTTCTATTTGCGTATAGGATCGGTATAACAGTTAATTAGGGCATGCATAGAGCGATACAAATATTTCCTGATGAAACAAGGCATACGCATTCGTACTATTAGCTAGCTATGACTGGCAGGGTGCTAAATTTATATATATTATTAGCAGCTCTAACTTTTTTAGAAGAAATTTATATTGTCGTCAGTGAAGGCGTGTGGAGCTCTTGTGCCAGTATATAAATACACACATGTCTCTTCGTAGAGGTACGGTATCTGAGCATCTACTAAATATATCATCTCTCATCACACACTGAGCTATAAGCTATCGCGCGCGTGGTAGTGGGCCGGCCGGCAAGAGGAGCATGACGATGCCCGGGAAGTCGTCGTGGCCGGAGCTGGTGTTCGTGCTGGCGACGCTGGCGGCGCAGGCGATCGCCAACGACAGGCCTGACGTGGCCGTTGAGGTGGTGCCGCCGGGGGCGCCGATCATCCCGCCGGAGAACCCGTACTACAACCCCAAGCGCGTCCGCCTCTACATCGACAACAACGGCATTGTCACCGAGGTCCCCGTCGTCGTCTAGCGCCGTCGGCGGTTTTGTTTGGAGTCGTCGTGTGTGTGTCTGTGTCGTCGTCGTCTGCTGCTCGATCGTCAGTTACTCGATCACGGTGGCGCGATCGACCTCACCACTGTGTGTACGTTGTGTGCAATGGAATAAAAACTACTGTGTGTCTGTGATTGCGCTCGTCTCTCATCACACGTCGATGAGTAGTCACCAACTACTAAACAACTCCAATGTCAAAAGAAAAAAAACTACTATACAACTCCTTCCTACGTGTGGGAATTGAAGAATGAACTTACCGGTGTTTGGTTACCAGCATTAAGTACTAAATTTCCAGCTATATACTACTAATAAAGGATAATCACCGCGGGAGCTTTCGCCACCGGCCATTATAAATTTCCATTTGGCCCAGGTCCAGTGGGCTGGCCCGAGCACGACACTATAAAGCACAACCCAAGAATGGCCCAGCCCGTGCCCGGGCCAGGCCCGGCCCCGTGTCGTGCCCGTGCCTGGGCCAGCAATCTGGCCCATAGTGCTGGTCCAAGCACGACACTGAAAGTAGGCCGGCCCGTCTAGGGCACGGCTCCTGGCCGTCCAATCGACCATGCCCCCCGTCCAACCATCCATCCGAGTCCCCAAACCCTAACCTAATCAAATCGATTCCCCTCCCCCAGTCGGTCGTTTCCAGCGGCGGCGGCTCAACCGCTCAACCCTAACCACTCCTCTCCTCTTCAACCCCGTTGGCCGGCGGCGAGGTGGGATGGCGGGCGGATCCGGCGGCTCTGAGGGCGACAACATCGAGGTGGACGCCAATGAGAAGCGGTGGCTGTGCGGGTTGACCAGCGACGACGACGAGGAAGACATGCGCGAGGACGCCGAGGAGCTGTTCGAGCGCTCGATCCATGTGCCCATCGAGGTCGACGACGACGACCGTCAAAAAGGAACTGGCGGGAGCGACGACGAACCTCAAGACGCCAAGCGCTCGTTCCCTCAACCTCGCCGGTGTGGTTTGATTTCAAGAAGCTGTTCAAGGTCGTCAAAGGTAAGAAGGTGAGGTATGCTGCTAAGTGCATCCACTGCTCTAAGCAGCTCTCTGCTCTCTCTAGCAGTGGCACTGGCCACCTTAACAGGCATAGGTATAGATGTCCTAGGAGGCGTGAGAAAACTCGTATGTCTCAGTCTCAGATCTCGTTTAATCCTGATGGTTCTATGCGGAATTGGGAGTACTGTCCTATGCGTTCCCATACTGAGCTTGTTAAGTTTCTTGCTAGGGCTGATATTCCTATCAGTATGGGTGAGGGTGATGCTTTTGAGATGTATATTAGAAATGCTCATAATCCTGCTTTTGTTCCTGTCTCTCGGCAAACCACAACCAGAGACATGGTGAAGTATTTACTGAAAAAGGCCAAGCTTGTCGAGTTGTTATCCTCTACTGCTGTTAATTGTGTGTGATTGACCTCTGATATCTGGTCTGGAAATGCCAAAGAGGATTACCTTAGTGTAAGGTGGAACTCAACCTATCTGATGCTTAAACATTTGATGCCTCACAAGGTTCGATTCACTACTTTCATTCCTTCTCATTATCCAAGAGCTGAAGGGGCTCCTTTCCTTATTACTGATGAGCATTGGGATATTGCAGGAAAAGTACTTGTGTTTCTTGAACTGTTTTATGATGCTACTGTTGCTTTGTCCGGTGTTTACTATCCTACATCTCCTCTTATGATTCATTTTCTTGTTAAGATTGCAATACACTTGAAGGACTATGGTAATGACACTCACCTCAGGCAAGTTGTCCAACCAATGATAGATAAATATAATAAGTATTGGAGGGACATTCCTTTGCTTTATTCTTTTGCATTCATCTTAGACCCTAGAGCTAAAATGAAGGGTTTCACTAGAGTTTTGAGGAGGTTGGGTTCTCTTACTAATACTGATTATGCTACATACCAGCTTGGCACTAGAGCTAGACTCACTGATGTTTACAATAGATATGCGGCCAAGTATGGAGATGTTAGGTTGAGGAGGCATGTTGTCCCTCCTAACCTGTTTGATAAGAAAAGGTCTGCTTGGGATGAAATTTATGATGATGATTCAGGTGGTGATGCTGCCTATCCTCTTACTGCTACTCTAGACATGTCTAGAGATATCAATGCATCTTCTCTGCTCCATGGTGCATCTTCAGCTTCTAATGCATCTGAATTGGTGTCTTACTTGGACTGTGACACAGTTATCCAGATGGGTGATGATTTTAACTTGTTAAACCGGTGGCATCAGCATAAACTTACTTATCCTGTTCTGTTTATCATGGCAAGAGGCATTCTAATAGTCCGTATGTCTACTAATAGTGCCAATGTCGGTACAACATCCTCGATGACGAAAGCAAAAAAAAAAAAAAAAAAAAAAAAGGAAAAATAATTAAAAGTAAGAAAAATACAACACACGGCAAATGACGTACCAACCACACTGACATGCGCACTCTCTGTACATCTCTTGTTGGGTTGTTTATTTTCAAGACTGATCCTAGATAGAATAATATTAGATTAGATTAGGGTCACATACGATTTTCTACACAATATGTATTTTCACAAAAGATTTATAATATGTTAGTAGTATAAAGATAGAAGGAAATAATATTAGTTTTCACAATATTTTCTACACATAATGCGCACTCTGTACCGTGTGTGTATGTTCATGTGAACACAGGTACATTGGTTGTGGTGACTGGCGGCGAGCTCTAACGCATATACAGCAAACAAACAAAAAGTTTCTGATTAAACGAGGCACATAGGCAATGATTAGTACACCTGCTATATGACCGCCGGCGCTAAATTAAGCAGCTTTTATTTTTTTTAGCATATATAACCTTTACTATATCGTCAGGTATAACGACGTGGCGCTCTCGATCGTGTATATATATACACACAGACGTGTCGTCGTAAAGGTATCTCTGAGTATCTACTACTCACACTGAGCTAAGCTACCTACACATCATCGTGTGGTTAGTAGGCCGGGAAAGATGAGCGTCCCCGGGAAGTCGTCGTGGCCGGAGCTGGTGGGCGTGCTGGCGACGTCGGCGGCAACGACGATCGCCCGGGAGAGGCCGGACGTGTCCGTCGAGGTGCTCCCACCGGGGTCGCCGGTCATCCCGGACTACAACCCCACGCGCGTCCGCGTCTACATCGACAACAACAGCATTGTCACCCAGGTCCCCGTCATCGGCTAGCGCCGCCGCCGGTTGTGTTTGGAGTCGTCATGTGTGTGTCTGTGTCGTCGTCGTTTGTCTTGTCGTCTGCTGTTCGTCATGGTGGCGCGGTCGACCTGGTGTGTGTGGTGTGTGTAATGGAATAACTATCCCGCTGCTGTTGCCTGTTGGCTTTCGGCAGGGACATGTATGTGTGATTGCCGGCAAGTCATCAACCACTGTGCTACAGCTCCTTCCTACGTGTGGAAATTGAAAACGAATTAAATTACCGGTGTTCTGTTTACCGTTAGGTAACAAATCGATCTCTAGCTACATATATACACTACTACAGAAATGATGATTGCCACAATGATATTCGCCGTCGGTTATGTGAGAACTCACGACGATATTTTCACTGCCCGTCCATAGTTTTTTTAGTAAAACTGGAGGGGTTTGTACCCCTACAACATTTTATTGAAGCTTAAAAACAGTTCTGAAGTACAAAAATAAAGCTAAGCAAAAGAAGGAGGTATGTACGTAGGTAGGTGGGGGAGCAGGCTTACTAAGAAACGAAAAAGATCAGACACACTAGTGTAAGGAATCAAGCTAAGCTAAATTGTCTATCCATTGATCAACCTTGGGAAAAAGCTTCTCTTTGTGTTGGAACTCATCTCTACAATTCAGATTGGCTTGGCGAAGAATTAGGGCATTCCTTGCCTTTCAAATGGACCAGCACATCAGGATTACGATTTTTCTTGAAAAAAAGGCACCTGAAGTTGGTCTTTGAAGCTTTAGAGATTTTGAAAGGGGTCTAAAGTTTGGTCCACCTGAACTTCAAACCAAGCCCATCATTGTGCAGCAAAAGGACAATGAAGAAATAGATGAATTGCAGACTCTTGACACAGTTGTGATCTTGCAGATTCATAATCTTTCTTTTCAATAGCTCTCTGGTGCTATAGCCTGTCTCTCAACAGTAGCCAGAAAGACTTCATGCTTGTTCTTACAAGTTGATCTGCAAAGCCATTTAAATGTTGGATGCAGTTTCAGATGCCCACTTAAGTATTTATATGCCCTCCTTACCGAATAGCTGCTAGAGTTCCAAATGTACACCCATTTATCTGGTGAGTCCATTGGGACTTCCCTCAAAATCAATTGAAGTTGCATTTGGTCATGGGCCTGCTCAGAAAGTGGCAGATGGAAGAGACTATGTAGGAGTCTATACTCTGTAAAGACAATCTACCTTTTCTTTGCAAATGAGAAGAGCTCTCGATATTTTTTTTGTGAAAGGATGTCACTTCCCCAAAGACCCCCCACCCCCACCCCCCAAAAAACTAGATTTTCCATTGTTAATCTCAACTCTTGCCATACCTTTAAATCTTTACTACCTATAAAGGATGAAAAGGGGACAATTTTTGGTGCCGTAAAAATTTTGTGCCCGCCTCCCTCCGCCCGTGCGATACCGCACTTGCTCCCCCTCTTTACCGCGCCGACAGGTGGGCCTCCCGTGATTTCGGTCGGAAAAAAGAAAGAAAGAAATGAAACGCTCCCGTGATCCTCGGGACTGTCTCCCTCCCTCCCCTCGACTCCGCATCCAGCCCCTTCGTCTCCGCACCCTCGCTCGCGCTCGCGCCGCCGCTCCATCACCGCGCACGCGCACGCCAGCAACGCCGCGTGGGATACGTTGAGGTCATTCGCTGGCAGGTGGACCAGTTCCTACGTAGGCCTTTCCCCATCAGCCTTCCTCCTCGCAACGCTTCGCCGCCTCGTGCGCTACCGCGCCGCTGCCACCGCCGCCGCCTGCCCGCCGCCTCTGCCCACGCTCGCCAACGTCGCCACGCCCTGCGTGCCGCACCAGTCGCCATCTCCGGTGGTCTGGTGCCCTGATCCGGTAGACATGCATCCTAGGAGAGCCGAAAGCCAAACAACAGAACCATTGTATAGGTCCCCTCTCCCCCCTCTCCCCCTCTCCCCTCTCCTCTCTCTTTGATTTTACCATACTGATTTTGTTCTTATCTAGGGTTCCAGCCATCATGGTTGTTGCTGCTGGAGTGTTGGTCCCAACGAGGTTTGGTCCGTTTGGAGACAAATTTGGGCTTGGGATGGTTCTTCTTGTTGCTGGCAAACCTAATTTGCCTGGACAATGATTTCTGTGCAAGGAGGGCCTTCTCCTGTTGTGAGATTCTCATTCAATTAATTTGTTAAATTAGTTTCACTCAAGGGGATCAGAAAAGGCGGAGACATCTTACCATCTACTTACTAAAAAAAAATCCTAAGGAAGACCATATGCACGGTAAGTTCCTTGCAATATAAAAGTCAAAAGCTTGTACTTACGTAATGTCTTTTCTTCTTTTTTGATGCTATATTTTTCGAGATGGCTCAAATAGAAAATAAGTATAATTTTTACAAAAAAATACAATTCTAAAAAAAGATTTAGAATCATAGCAACATAGCCTTATGATACCTGACAGTTTAGAATCATGAACCATATGTCATATGTGCAAACTTAAACCTTTTGGGAGAACAATATCATGAACCTCAGTTTTTTCTCTATGTCTCGGCATAATTCACTTAAGCCTACATTATTTAGAAATATGGAATGTTGATGTTTTTTCTTCGCTTTTCTTGATAATATCCAGTAATGAATTCTTTGATTCTCAATATGTGCAGATCACTCTTCAGAATTACAAATCTCTCAAGCTTGTGCAGGTGTGTATTGTTTGACACTATGATATAGAATCTTTTAAGTTTTTGATATATGATCATTCCTATGAAAAGCTCAACGATCAGTGATAGGGTCAGCTCTTTGAATCCTGGTGTTTTTTTTCACTGATTATTCCTAATAACTGAATGTGTTTGTGTGACCTTCTAACTGAATGTATGCCTCATCATTTGGTAAACACAACTTCATATATGTAGGATACCTCTGATTTAAGTGTCTTTGGTCAGAGTGCGTCTTTGGTCATAGTACTGCATGACTGTGCACAATCTCCATTTTCAATAAACTGGACTTTTCTTTTTCCTGTTTACGGACAGTATAGATTGCTTTGCAAATGAACCTTCCCAAGAGACATATGTATACGTCAGAGTACTGCATGACTGTACACAATCTCCATTTTCAATAAACTGGACTTTTCTTTTTCCTGTTTACGGACAGTATAGATTGCTCTGCAAATTAACCTTCCCAAGAGACATATGTATACGTCTCTGGTTGTTTTCTGTTCCTCCTATAATTTAGCATGCTCTCGAACTTCGAAAGTTTGGCCATACGTATCTTTATTCTCCCTCAACCAAGATTCATCATACGAAAATCATACTGCTATACTTTTTTTTTTTTTTTTTTTTTAGAAGAAAAATCAGGGACGTGCCTGAATACTAGATCTTCATTCTCAAAAAAAAAATCTTTTTTTCAAGGACGTGCCTGAACAACTGAAATTCTTTCATAAGTGCATTCAAGTGTAGTAGCCAAAGATGCATTAATCATCAATAGTATAGAACTGTAACAGCTAAAGATGTAGTTTTTTAGGTAAATGTCACAGTGTGACCTTAACAATAGGGAATTAAGCCCACAGTTGAATAAGTAGTGCAAACTGAGATAATCAAGTTGCCTAGCATTCATACAGATTTATTTGAATATGATCAGTGGTGACATTTCTTTTCCATACATCTTTTTCAGTCACTGGCTTTCCATTTTCAGTCGCTAGCTTTCCATTTTTCAGTTGCTGACCTATATATGTTGTACTTGCTGATTGCTGACATTGCTATGGCTTTCAGCAACTCAGCTGTTAGCCATTGCTATTGCTATGGTTTACAGGATAAAGTACTTGCCTGAGCCCTACATCCAAGCCTGACGAAAATTATATTTCTGATACATTTTTTCTGCGTCGTTGTTCTATGGCTTCTTCTTACTGTGACTGCATCGGCTGTGTGATATGACATTATAAGCAAGGCATTTCAGCTCTAACAAGTACTATGCTTGTTATTTGAATAATATTTGGAAAGGCACGTGGTGCCATTGGCAGCATATTCACTAATTGATGATTTAAAGGAATAGTAAATTTGACAACGTGCCATACTACCATGACATATGCTGGAGTCATCCTTTCTATTCAGCTCTCATCCATGACAAGTATCAGGAAAAATGCACAGCTGCTAATTGCTATCTATTTCAAGTCGAAAAGCCCAGAAGTCTGAGTTGCACAGTGCAAAATCATGAGCTGGTACTGTTCACGACCCTAACTGAACTTGTTGTATGTTTTCGACACTGGTGGCTACCATGCTCCTAAACTTCATTTCTTTATCTCTTCATATTTTGATATATCTCAAACAGATCGTCTAGAAGATTTTGAGAGGTGGGAAGTGAACAAGTTTATTACTGGACGACATTTTAGAGGTGGTTTGCAGGAGGTATTTTAGAGTTGGTTTTTCTGCATATCCCAAACGCAGATGATCTATTCAGTCCTTTCCATTTGCATTTTATATTTGTGTGTATTAAAATATAAGCAGGGTCAATGCCTTTGGTCTAAAAAAGACTGCAGGGAGTGGAAGACCCAAGTGTATGAGGGCGCTCAACTATGACCAATTCTTCAGTAGGGACTTGGACGGTAGATGAGATTATACCAGAGCATCTGCACATGGACAGAAACGTTAAAGGTGATTGAGATTTTTAACGGTATTTTTGCAGGCATATCTATCATGTTCAAGCCTGGATTCATGGAGTTCATCGATTTTAATCCAATCCATGGAACTGATGTATCCAACTGCCTCTAGGGTGGTACATTTGTGAATGCGGCTCATTGTTTGGCAGAGTCCAAGAAAGCAAAGACATCAGAAACAAATTACTGCAATTGTGTTGTGGAGTGTCAATTACCAGCGGTAAGTGACTAAATAGTTTCATCATGGATCATATTAATATATTGTTGACACGTTGCTACCAAAAAATTAGACTTCAGATATTACTACAATTATGCATATTTGTATATTCGGCCCTTGAGATGAGAGGATCTTTTGATGAATGATTCATTTTATTAGAGAAGAAACATAATGATCTTCTGCTGATATGCACACAGTCAAATTACTCTCTTGGTTGTAAGTATTTGCATTAGTAGTGTATGCTATCTGATAATTGAGGGCACCGATATATGTACATGTTGGGATCTAACACGGTAAATTCAAAATTCCCAACCAGCCAAAGCTGGCCTACATTGTTACTTAAATTCACCTGAGATGTAGGGGAACCGTGTGGTGTTGCGATGTGACACAGGGTTTTTATACCCGGTCGGTTTCCGCGGTAAACCGCGATTTACGGACTTACGGTCCGGCCCGGTATCCGGACCGGTCGGTATAAAAGATTTGAAATTCAAAATCAAAAATTGAAAAAAAATCGTGGAAAAAAATACTATAAAATAGTTTGCGATTTATAGAAGCCAACGGTGCAATACTTTTTCAAATTTGAGTTCGTTTGGTATAAAAAATTTCAAATCTAAGTTTGAAAAAAAAAAAAAAAAAAAAAAAAATACACAGCCGGCCCATTAAGGCCCATTAAATCATGAAGGTCGAAAAACATACTAAACACACTCAAATTTGAGTAATTTTGACATCATTGGATTCTACAAATCATGAAGTATTTTTTAGGAATTTTTTTTTAGCATTTTATAAAAAAATTAAATTTTGAATTTTGAAAAAAACCGTTCAAACCTCTCAAACCGCTCGGTAAACCGTTTATACCGGCCGGTAAACCGCTCAAAACCGACCGGTAAAAAGATTTTTACCGAGCGCTGGAAAATTTGAATTCATTTGAATTCAAAACCCAAACCGTCCGGTAACCGGCGGTTTACGATAACCGGACCGGTAAAACCGTTTCGGACCGGCGGTTTTAGGGTTCGGTCGGTAAAAAACCTTGATGTGACAGTTGTTTGTCAACGGCTACTTGGCTAGAGTGACATTGTTGCAGGATTCACCTGTCTCGTGATAGACGTCTCAAAGTGTGGATGATAGCGGTGAGAATGTGAGATGTATGAAAATTGGAACTTCATGTGGTCCCTTGATTACTATTTAAGACTCAATGATCAGTTGTAGCTACTAGCTATGTGAGGATAATGTTGGACTTGGCAAATGTGATCTATAACATGCTCTCACTGCTATATGTAGGGTTTGAGTCGTTGACGTCGTGTCGTGTTCTTCGTGACTGTTAATTTCAGAAACTTTGTTTTTTTATTAAATGTCACGTTAACGTCAGTATTTAATATCATAGTATTGTTTATCTTATGCTGCGTTCCGTGTGTTTTTATATAAAAT
This sequence comes from Hyparrhenia diplandra, assembly GCA_015847255.1. Classification (NCBI taxonomy): domain Eukaryota; kingdom Viridiplantae; phylum Streptophyta; class Magnoliopsida; order Poales; family Poaceae; genus Hyparrhenia; species Hyparrhenia diplandra. The sequence continues at coordinate 76,688 of JADLZK010007784.1, read as the reverse complement.
GAAGTTATCCGTAGCAACGCCGCGGGCGTTTAACTAGTTTATCTAAAAGTTTCACGATGTGTCTCCACCCACGTTTTAAATAGCGCGCTATAGCGGCACTATAGCGGCCAAAAACAACTGCCGCGATGCTATTGCACTTTTTCGCGCTATTAGCGCTATTGGCGCTATTGCGCTATTGCGCTATTGGCGCTATTGTGGCGCTATTGGCGCTATTCGCGCTATAACGCCGCTATTCACGCTATAGCGGCAGCAGCAGCAGCCTGGCGCTACTCGCGGCGTAAATTGCTGCTATAGCGCGGCTATGGCGGCGCTATAGCGCCCAGAAAAGCCTGACGCTATTTTTCATAGCCCGCTATTTAAAACGTGGGTCCACCAAAAAGAACCTTTTTATTTCGAACTTCCCTGCAGTTCTCCATTATCATAATATTTCTCCCACACTAGGGATACCCATGAATGGTTTCACAAGGTTAACCGTATGATCTGGCGGTGAAAACAATACCGGTCTTCGTTCACTGCTGTATCATATGCTGAACTGGCAGTGAGAAAACATTTAGCCACCAGTTAGTCGTCCAAATACTATATACTCCCTCCGTCCACGAATATAAGACACGATTTAACTTGGTGCAGTCTTCAAGAAAATATTTTGACATATAATTTCTCTTATAATATATAGTTTATGGACATAAAAGTTTTTGATCACTAGAAAGTATTTCTAAATACAAATCTAATGGACCTACTTTTACAAATAAAACTTTTAATATAATAAGGCTAAACCTTAGTCGAAGATAACAAAGTTTGAATTTTGAAATACGTGCGTGCCTTATATTCGTGGACGGAGGGAGTATCTCCAAGAGTATTTCACTTAGTATTATAGAAATTAACATCATCAATGTGCTTTGTCAACCATGCCTCTCAGTTACATCTTACACTTTTCTTTACATGCATTGTGATCGGATTGCCCAAGAAGTCATAACCACCTCGGTAGAGTCGTCACTACAGGAATTTGTTTTGGATTCACTCTTGCATGAGTGGAGTTAACAAACAAGAAACGCCGGCCGCCTCTAAATAATGAATGCTACATCTTCCTAACTAAGATCCCCCAGCCCCAGTCACTCACTTACTCTCTCATCAGATCCTAATAGTGCCAATGTTACATTATTGGCCAACAAAAGCAAAAAAAAAAAAAAAAAAGAAATTATGTACACTCCACATCACATGCACCTTGTACATATCGTTGTCTTGTCATCAGCATAGTATGTAGTTATAAAGGTTGTGATCCTAGGTAGAATCAATCATCTTTTGTTTTGTGAGATTATTTTTTTTTAGTATTTGCCTGACAGTATCTATCGGATCGTAGTATTAACTTGTACATCCGGATTGTATATGTTTCTCAACTAAATATTTACATAATTAAGGTTAACGTATCATAAAAAAGATCGAAGCATGTTGATTCATATTAATTTATTACTTTTTTTTCTAATTTAAGTGCACAGTTCAACATTTTCGCTACTAATTATTTTTGAAACTTTTACATAGGATTCCATTATATCCCGACCAGCGATAGTATGTCCTAAGCTTCTTCCTAGGATTGTACTTCGTATCCTATGATTCTAGCTACGATATTCGTATCAGGATCATGTCAATCAAACCTTGTCTGCATGCGGAGTCGGACATCTCATTGCAATAAGGGGAAATTTCGTGTTGTGGCGACCGACGAGTATCCCAAAACAAAAACTTCCTGATTAAACGAGACATACGCATTCCTACTAGTGTCAGCAAACAATTCGTGCCCGAAGCCCTGTCGTCACGAATGGCCGGCCGCGCACATGTATATATATACGTGCCTTAGAGGTATCTGAGTTCCTCAAACGCACACTGCAGAGATCTAGAGCTAGATCAAGCTAGCTATAGTTGTCCGATCGAGCGGCCGACCTGACAAGATGAGCGTGCCGATCCCCGGGAAGTCGTCGTGGCCGGAGCTGGTGGGCGTGAATGCGACGCTGGCGGCGACGGCGATCGCGCATGACAGGCCTGACGTGGCCGTGGAGGTGCTCCCGCCGGGGTCGCAGGTCATCCCGGACCACAACCCTTTACGCGTCCGCGTTTGGGTCGACGGCAGCAACGTTGTCACCCAGGTCCCCGTCATCGGCTAGCTAGGGATCTAGCTAGACAGGCAGCATGCATTTAGGCTGCACAAGACCAGCAGCTAGTCTGTTTGTTTGGAGTCATGTGTGTCGTCGTCGTCGTCGGCTCGATCGTCAGTCATCACGGTACGGCGATCGAGCTGTGTGTGTGGTGTAGTGGAATAAATACCTGATGCTGTTGCCTGTTGCAATGAAGCCATGTCTTTGAAATCCAACACGATCGTAATGCCTACTATAATGGAAAATTCTCGGCTGGGACATGTGTACGTGAGATCACCGGCTGGGACATGTGTACGTGAGATTACCGGCAAGTGTGCCTACTGGTGTTCATACAATGCTCGTCTTCTACCTCTCTGCAGCTCTCTCTTGATACACCGAGGACCTAAAGTGAGTTTTGGTGTATTGATGACAATGCAAGAAACTATACATTGAAATCGACAAGATGTGAATAGATTATAACTGATCGTGGGTGCATCAAGATATGAGAAGGAACCCCCGCACCCCAATTTAAATAATGCATGCGCCTTGTAAACAGAACGCAGAGGCTATTTTCATTTGTACAATTTGGCAAGCACTACAAGGAAGGGTGCTTTACATAACAATCACTTTGGTCATAAACAATCAAAAATACGTCATGGTCATCTTGCCCCGACGATCGAAAAATCCTTCACATTTGTATCGTCACACATAGTATAGTTCCTGGGTGACCTACTCTACATGACGATCACAATTGCTTCACCACAAGACGATCGATCATAGTTGGACGTCATAGTTTATACTACGGTTCATTCCAGGGTCATACAATTATGACGGCTTGTTTCGTCATTGTTGGACGTCATAGGAGTAGTATGGCAACTCTTTTATAAATTTGTGACGGTGGACTTAGTTTGGTCACAGATAAAGCGTCCAACATGGCGCTGATGTGGACGCCCACATCGCTCCTATGTGGACTGGTATAATATTTAAAAAATAGGAAAGGTGAGACCCACCTGTCAGTCCGGTTGTTGAGTGTACATATAGATTTGCACATTAACTAGACCGACATAGTCTACATAATCTGGATGGCAGTCGAGCCTTAGCCCCCTACAACATCTTGCAAATCTCTAAGGACAAATCTCATTGGAAAGTTGATCAATCTTGATGATGTTCTTGGGATTCTTCGAATAGGTAAAATCATCTTGATTAATTACCATAAACCATAGTAGTCTATTGTTTGTTTCTTCCTCATTGGAGTCACCAAAAAATATGTTGATGCCGGCCAACACAATAACTGGGGCAAGATTGTCTGAGGCCGTACACACCCTAGCTATGCAGCGAAGGTAGGTCTAAACGACGAGGGTGACCAATCAACAAATCAATTTGATGCACGTTCTAGGCCAAAACACCCACACAAACGTCGAAGATACGTTTGGGAGAACTAAATGCACTGTGCTATATATATATATATATATATATATATATATATATATATATATATATATATATATATATATTCGATAAAGGGAGCTTCCCCATTTCCATTAACAGAGTAACGGAAATACAGAGTTTCTGGGACATTTAAGGTAGCAACAGGACAGTTCAGAGAAACAAAGTAACAAAATAAGGGGGAAACATCAACCCCTAGCTGCAAGGATAACTAGAGGCATGGAAATGCCAGCTTAACGTTCACGGACTTGCTACCTAACTGGAGATCAACTTTGCTACTCCTGCTCAGCACCTGCAGCATCATCGACGTCTCCTGGTAGCAGCCTCACCAGTCCACCCTGGTCTTGGTGCAGAAGGTTAACTGCGAACTGCAGTGTTGCTTCCACCTCCTGGATCCATGACTCCTTGTCCTCTTCCTTCAATAAACCTGTCCAGAATTTCATTAATGCACAGGCATGGCTCAATATTTCCAGTGGATTTTTGAGCACTTTTCCATCGAAGCAAACAGAGTTTCTTTTCTTCCATATGGCCCAGCATACAGCAGATAGCCCTATTGCATGAAATTGCTAATATAGTATCGTGAATAGACAAAGAAGTTTCATTGCCTAGGATTTTAGGTTCATCTAGCTGTATCTCGCTGCAGTTACTATATATCTATTTCACTTAGCATTTATTATAGCAATTAACATCATCAATGTGCTTTGCCATGCATGCCTCTCAGTTACATCTTACACTTTTCTTTCATGCATTGTGATCGGATTGCCCAAGTCATAACCACCTCGGTAGAGTCGTCACTACAGGAATTTGTTTTGGATTCACACTTGCATGAGTGAAGTTAACAAACAAGAAACGCCGCCTCTAAATAATGAATGCTACCTCTTCCTAACTAAGATCCCCCAGCCCCAGTCACTCACTCACTCTCTCATCATATCCTAATAGTGCCAATGTAACATTGGACAACAAAAGCAAAAAAGAAAAAAGAAATTATGTACATGCACTCCACATCACATGCACCTTGTACATCGTTGTCTTGTCATCAGCATAGTATGTGTAGTTGTAAAGGTTGTGATCCTAGGTAGAATCAATCATCTTTTTTATTTGTGAGATTATTTTTTGAGTATTTGGCTGACAGTAACTATCGGATCGTAAAATTAACTTGTACATCGGGATTGTATATGTTTCTCAACTAAATATTTACATAATTTTTTAGAATTACACAGTATAACGCCGACACGCATAACACGCGCCGCGCACACTCACCCCTATGAATACACGCATACACAAACCCTACCTCTATGAGCACCTCCGAAGGACTGAGCACCCGACAGATCTGGAGATTCCCGAAGTCACCATTGGCGCCTCGCCATCGAGGGGAACGTCGCTTACCACTGAATGCTTAACGCCGGTAAATCCTGAAAAAATCCTTTGAAAAGGTGCGGGCACCATTATTTGAATCTGGTAGCGTCCCCACTGGACTGTCCTACCATTGGACTACAAGCCAATCCGTAAATATTTAAGGTTAACGTATCATAAAAAGATCGAAGCATGTTGATTCATATTAATTTATTACTTTTTTCTAATTCAAGTGCACAGTTCAACATTTTCGCTACAAATTATTTTTGGTTATTTATATATCAATCAAATGATGTACATGAAACTTTAACATAGGATTCCATTATATTCCCGGCCAGCGATAGTACGTCCTAAGCTGCTTAGGATTGTACTTCGTATCCTATGATTCTAGCATGCGGGGTCGGAAATCTCATTGCAATAAGGGGAAATTTCGTGTTGTGGCGACCGGCGAGTATCCCTAACAGCAAACAAAAACTTGCTGATTAAACGAGGCATATATACGCATCCCTACTAGTGACAGCAAACAATTCGTACCCGAAGCCCCTGTCGTCAGGAATGGCCGGTCGCGCACATGTATATATATACCTGCCATAGAGGCATCTGAGTATCTCAAAACGCGCACTGCAAGAGAGCGCTAGAGCTAGCTAGCTATTGACGGCAGTTGTCCGAGCGGCTGAGACTCGACAAGATGAGTGTGCCGATCCCTGGGAAGTCGTCGTGGCCGGAGCTGCTGGGCGTGAATGCGACGCTGGCGGCAACAGCGATCGCGCACGACAGGCCGGACGTGGCCGTGGAGGTGCTCCCGCCGGGCACGCAGGTCATCCCAGACTACAACCCTTTGCGCGTCCGTGTCTTCGTGGATAGCAGCAACGTTGTCACCCAGGTCCCCGCCATTGGCTAAGGCAGCACGCATGTAGGCTGCACAAGACCAGCAGCTGGTTCGTTTGTTTGGAGTCATGTGTGTCGTCGTACGTCATCGTCGGCTCGATCGTCAGCCATCACGGTGCGCGATCGAGCTTTGTGTGTGTGGTGTAGTGGAATAAATACCTGCTGCTGTTGCCTGTTGCAATGAAGCCCCATGTCTTTGAAATCCAACGATCGTAATGCCTATAAAAATGAAAAATTCTCGGCTGGGATATGTATGTACTGTGAGATTACTGGCAAGTCATACTCTACTGTGCTAATAGGGTTCATATATACAATGCTTAATTGTCTTCTATCTCTCTTCTCTCTCTTGATACATCTATATGACCCTAAAGTGAGTTTCGGTGTATTGATACGACAGTGCAGTTAAGAATTAATCTATCGATATTCGGGTCTGCCAATCAATGACCCGGGTGATTTATATCTCCTTCCCTCACCCGGGTTACACAACACCTAAATCACCCGATTCTTGCCATTATAATAATTAGTTCAAGTTGCAAACGAGGTCGGCCACACGAATCACTGTTCATCTTCCATCTAGCACTACCGGAACTCGGCGATATCCCGTGAGGCCCTTCCTCACGGGAAAGAGCGTTTTCCCCCGGGAAAGCATTTCCCGGTGGTAAAACACGGGATATGTATGACGGGAACTAAGGGGCCGGGAAATCACCCTTTCCCGTGAACACAGCAAATACCTCCGGGATATCCTTTCTCGTGATCCCAATAAGCTCACGGGATAGACTTAACGGGGGGTGGGGTGCGTGGAACCCATTATGGCCTACGTGGCCTGTTGCATAAAACGGCGTTTTGGGGTTATTTCCCGTGAGCATAACGGAGTGGCTCACGGGATATCCAGTAACTTTCCCGTGAGTCATCCTGCGTTCACGGGAAAGATTTGGCCTCTTTCCCGTGAGCTACTCCCGGGAAATTATTTTTTTTTCTTTTTTTTTTGTTCCAGCACATAATTGACACATATAAATATATATATACATACCACAGATTGCATAATATCACATATATAGCTCGATAAATTCATAATACCACATATATTACATAAGATCCAACCAAGTCACAAGTTCAACCACATGTCCATGAGTGCAACCACAAGTTCACAAACTCACATAAAATCCAAGTTCACAAGTTCAAGTGCACAAGTTTTGAACCTAAATCATGACAAATTCTGACGCCACGGCCTCCAACCTTCTACGACGCGTTCCCAAAGCGTCCGGTTGAGATTGATTCGGAGTTGGGTTCGAGGAATGAGAATTATCCTGCACGTAGGCAAAGATAAATAGTTAGAAATTTGTGAGACAAAATTCAAGATAGATTCTATTAACTTGAAAAAAAGAAGATAAATAGTTAGAAATTTCGGCAAAGCACCTCCTCCCCGCACGGAGGGGTTTCCAACCTTGTAAGAAAACAACGGCTCGATGGCCGACAACCACATGTCCACGCCAAGCACATCTCATGGTGCATTCAAAACTCCAGATCATATCCATTCACATTGATATATGCATATTTCGAGTTACGGGAGACAAACTCACAGGAGAGGCTCCATGCGGTGGAGGGAAGATTGACGGCTGACCGTAAACGGGCGGTGGGACGAAGACGGGCGGTGGCGTGAAGGCGATCTCCGGTGGCAGCTGCACACCAACCTGGCCACCAACACGCTGGAGGTACGCTAGGAGAGGTTTCCAATACTTGCAAACAAAGCACATGGCACGATGGCCGACAATCATATTCACATCAGGGGCACGATGGCCGACAATCATATTCACATCAAGGGCACGATGACCGACAACCTGCGAAGCTGAAGACGACGGATGACGGTGGGCGGTCCTCCTCCCTCTCTTCCGCCGGCGGGTGGCAGCGGTGCGAGGTCGCAAGGGTGGCGGGCACGCCGGGGTGACGGTGGGCGGTCCTCCTCCTCCTCCTCTTCTCCCCCTTCTCCCTCCTTCCTCCTCCTCTTCCTTCCTCCTCCTCTCTCCTCCCTTCTCCCTCCTTCCTCCACCTCTTCCTTCTTCCCCCTTCCCCTCCCCTCCCCCTCCCCCCTAACTCCTTCCCGGCCCGGCCCGGCCCGGCCCCGTCGCGGGCGGGGCCCGCGCGGCCGCCGGGCGCGGTCGGGGCGGGGCTGCCGGCCGTGGAGGCGGGGGCGGGCTTGCGCGGGGGCGGGCGGGCGCGGAGGCGCGGGCCGCCGCGGTGGTGGCGGCCGGCGGCGCTTCGTCGGGGAGTGGCGGCGGCGCTTCGCCCGTGTCTGTGTGTGTGCGGTGTGTGTGTCAAGTGAGTGTGCGTGCGTGTGTGGTGTCGAGTGGGTGTGTTGACTTTGTAAAAAAAAAAGCGATTTCCGTGATGGATGCGGGCGCTCACAAGAAAGACAATACCTTTCCCGTGAGCTGCCCGGATCCATCACGGAAAGCTCATATTTTTTTTAAAATATCCACCGCCGGGGCCTGTGAAGCGGGTCCCACCCACCCCTTTCCCCGTGATCAGCTCACGGAAATCTCCTCCCGTTCCGTGAGCTGCTCACGGAAATTGTTTTTTCGAAATTAAATTTATTCCTCCCCTTTCCCTTTCTAACATATATATATTTTCAAACTTTGATTAAGATTACTTGAAAAATACCTTATCACATACACTCACCCATACATAATTGATCCATTCGCGAAAAAAATGGGCCATTATTTCATGTGGTTCTATCTTCTTTTTTCCAAATTGTGTTTACTTCACTACAACAAAAATTATAATAATTACCAAAATAATCCAAAAAATTCTTGAAAATAGACATGACACAATATCTCGAGGTCCATTTGCATATAGAAAAAGTTTCGTAGCCAAACCACAACTTGACCGCCACATCCACATGAAATCACACTAGATCACTCTCAACAAACATGAAACTTCTACGCTAGATGTTGGAGCTTGTGAACATCGTGCGTGCCAACTTGTGCGAAACGTTCCCAATTTTTTATCATAGCCTCGGCATAAGATATCATGACATATTATCAAATTTCATGATTTTTTGCACATCGGTTTATTTTCTAGAATTTTTAAACCACTCGAACAGGGATTAACGTTCATGATTTCATATTAAGATATTCCAGATTTCGTTATTTTTTTTAAATGCAAGGTCTTACATTGTGTTGAGTATGAGGAATATAAATTTTCTACTATTTTTTTTTCAACAATTTGAAGGACTTGTAGTTCAAATTTGGCCTCATTTCAAAAATTCCCATAAAAGAGAATAATTACCTAAATATATCAAATAACGTCAATAATTCACTAAACTTTAACATGTAGTGCCATATGATGTGCTAGAAGTGTAGAAAAAGTTTTGGAGATGAAAATCCAAAAAAAAAAAAAAATCACGTGAGCTTCTTTCCCGTGAGCGGGATATTCCCCTCACGGAAAGAGGGTCCTTTGCCGAGGCCTCTTGTTTGGGCCCACGAGAAAGCCTGCTCACGGGAAAGTGTTTCCCGTGAGCTTGACGGAGTTCTCACGGGAAAGGGGCACGGAGGTGAGGAGGGGCGGGGCTCACGGCGGTTACCTTTCCCGTGAGCCCCGTTCTCACGGGAAAGGGGATGGGGCTTTCCGTGAGCTATACCTCACGGAAATAGGTTTTCCCGTGATCTTTTTCTTTCCCGTGATGTTTTCTTTTGGCTCACGGGATAGCTTGTTATTTCCCCGTGATTTTTTTTTTTAGCTCACGGAAAGAATTTCCCCACGAGATAGCGCCGAATCCGTAGTGTAGGTTCTTCAACCAGCCGACAAATTAAACAAATCAAAATCAACAAATTGAACAGGTCCTTTTCTATGAAAGACAAATTAGAAGAAAATTAAATAAAAAACAAAGAAAAAAAAATACATATTTAATCAGATATTTTCTATGAAATGAAAATTAGAAGATGAACAGATCAGACAAAAAGAAAAAAAGGACAGAACTAGAAGAGAAATCAAAGCAAAAGTTGAAGTCATCCAAATGACCATTCTCATTTACAAATACCAATTTACACCAATTGAACACAATTTTTTTCAAACAAGGGGCTTCCCCATTTCCATACCAATTGAACAAATAACTTTGACCCAAATCAGAAGAGTAAAATATGCTGCGGTAAGATGTAAATTGGACTGTAGGTGGCGAACTCCCTGCCGGTGATCGCCGCCGACGGAAGGAGAGGGGAGGAGAGAGGTCCACGCCCCGCATTCCTTTGGCCATGGTCCTCCTCCAGCCTACCTCGGGGGATCCGCCGTGGCCGGGGCTGAATGCGCCGGATTCACCATGGCCGGACTAGATCCGCCATGGCCAGCTCGTCAAGGCAAAGATGAGGCTCGCCGGTAGGAGCTCACTAGGCCGTGGGTGGGACTTGCTTGGAGGAGGTCGTCGGGGGCTCGTTGGCACCAGGGAGGGAGGGAGGAGCTTCAGGGAAGAGAGAGAAAGAGATAGAGCGAGGAGGGTCGGGGAGAGAAAGGAGCGCCCGTCACCTTCTTGGAAGCATGAGGAGTAGAGTTGGAGTCGTGTGTGGTGTGTGGGCCTACTCGTCGGACATACAAAGAAAAAATCGGGGACACAAGCTGTATTATCGCAGTGACGTTCACAAGGTCTTTTAGCCATTGATGACATTGATCCATAACTAATAATTAGTATTAAATTTTAATAATGAGCAAAATTGAAAGAGATAGAGATGGTTCTTTTGTTCGGGGGACAACCATTGTAGATTCTAGCCGAGAAGACAAGGAAAAGAGAAGGACAAAGAATATCATATATCTCAGGACTAGATACTTCCCGATGAACAAGTAAGAATTGCCTCAACAAAAATGGATGGAATTGGACCGAAAACAGCCATTCAGCTTCGTTATCGATTAGGTATTAGTGGGAACATCAAGATTCATGAGTTAACTAAGTATTGTGTACTATATTTTTCCAGGACACTATTGTTTGATAGTGTAAGTTTCCTTGCACTATGCATTTTCATTGGAAGGCCTTGTTTTGATTCCGTAGACTAAAGTTTTGCCAGCAAATTTCACTACAAGAATTGGTGCTTTTGGTGATAGGTTCATTTCAGGATGATATTGTGACAACTATATTTTAGTTTTTGACATTGCTAGAAGTCACATGGTAGTATGACAATTATTTTGTACGCATAAAGCACGGCTGGCGTTTTTTTTTTTTTTTGAGAACTTTTTGTCTTATTGGCTCAAAACTTTTTATTGTTTTTTCCTAGATCGGTTTTTGAACGCTTGTAATAATGAATAGCCATATGCATCGGGCGATGCGAAGGCCGGAATATCAATATATTCCCTTTTCTAAAAAAAAAAAAAATGATTGTGGACTTAGTTTGGTCACAGGTAAAGCATCCAACACGACGTTGAGGTGGACGTCCACATCTCTCCTACATGGACTAGTATAATACTAAAAAAAATAGGAAAGGTGTGGGACCCATCACGGTCTGGTTGTTGATTGTACATTGGGAAGGTGGGAGCCACATGTCGGTCTAGTTAAAATGTGAAAAATGCCGCCCGTTATTAGTCTAGTTTTGTAACTAGTTTTATTTGTTTCTCTAGATTAGTTCTCTGGTGTAGCTTGTTAGTTGCTAGCCCTTGCATGTTTGAGTGCTGTAGTGTCAAATTCATTTGCTACTAGAATTGTTTTGGTGCTTGCATTATTGGGTGATATAGAGCTTGGCAAAGTAGTGTAGTTAGGCCTCCTTATTGAATTTTAACTACTTTGCTCTAGTGTTTGTGCAAATGTGTAGAGAATTTTTTAGACTATTAACCCCACTCTAGCCATCTAGATCCTTTTATAGATGATGCATAGGTCATCTATCCCTCGAAAAATCCGAACGACATCTCATATTAAGGTTGGCATGCTAGCATCCAGTGTCGATTCGCTAACATATGCATCATGAGAAAAACATAAATTTCATATTTCTTCTCATTGCTTTTGTCAAAACCAGCCATTAACATGCTAATGTTGTCATGCATATTGATCCAAAAAAACTCCTTGGATGAGAATCATCACAAGAAATTCATGATGGGTTACACCAGATATAGGAGGAGGTTCATTAGTTTTTGTACCTCGAATGAAGATGTGGTAGGAATATGGTCAAAGCTATTTCCTTTAATCTTTTTCCTATCTTCCCTGCTGATCTACCTCGAAGCATGCTTGGACATAGTTTGATTCGAGCCTTATCCCCCTCTCCAATATCTTGCGAATCTCCTTGGAAAATTGATCAAGCTTGATGATATTTGTGGGATTCTTTGGATTGGTAAAATCATCTTGATTACCATAAACCAAAGTAGTATATTGTTTGTTTCTTATTGTAGTCACCAAAAAATGTGTGGATGTCGGCCAACACAAATAACTTGGGGCAAGATTGTCCGAGGCCATATACACCCTAGCACGCTATGCAATGAAGGTAGGTCTAAATGACAAGGCCGACCAATCAACACCCACAAAAGGCTATAAGGTAGGTCTATGCCAAAACACCCACAAACGTCCCCTGGGAGGCGCCTAAAAGGCTAGAACGTCAGGAAATCTTGTTGAGAGACGTTCTAGATAGCAAGGTTGGAAAATCTTGAAGTATGTAGAAGATATAAAAGGTAAAGATAGATGTGTTTTGTCGATTAGATATAGATGAATATCTCAATCGACCCGTGATCCTCTCATATAAATAGAGAGGAAGGGATTTCTTATTCCAACAGAAGGAAAATTATCCTCCATGTAATTTACATGTTTCTCACAGGATTGGATGAGTTTTATTCCAAAGGAAAAAAAACATAATTTGAGGCAGTATTTTCTATGGTACCTGGTGCAGGCGAGAATGAAGAATAACAATGTGTCAACTGTACAGGGAGAGGGATCATGGACTCATGGTTCGGTCTGTACATTTGCACGTTTTTCAATAGAAAAGAGAGATTTTTCAAGCAAAATAGTACTACGTGCACAATGCACCTAACTCGTTAATTAAAAAAAAAAATTCGCGTACTGGCTATCTTTAAATGGTACGTACGTAGCACGTGCCTCTTGTATACAAATCTTATATACCACTACGACTCGAGCTAGGCGGCCACTCACGAGAGAATCTAGAAAAAAAAATAAATCCTAGAAACTTGTAAAAAACATAAACATCCTGACATCAATATTATAAAACTAATAATGATCATTAATCATAACAGGCAATTATGAAAATATTATCTTAATAGATTTCTAGAACCTTGAGTATGAAATTAACAATTCTTTTAAAATTAATCAATGTGCCTTATGGCACTAAATTTTATAAGTCGTTGCTTTGGACAGAAAATTCTTACATTTGATAGAAACGTTATATATTAAGAACTATGTACTATATTTTAATAAGAAATGCTGATTTACACTTTAATTTTTGCTTTTAGATATATAGAATGCTTTGAGTAAACGACATTAATACAAAATGGTACTGGTAGTGATGGATCGATTTTCTCACCACCTTTACGTACCCACCAAGAAACTTGCAACCTTGCTTGACGAGTGACCATTGCGTCCCAGGTGCGGTGGCCGCTGCATGCCTATAAATAGTTGCTATGCTCGATCGTCTTGAAGCAAGCCACTAGCCACACACGGTTGAGATTTACAAAAGAAAAAGCCACACACGGTTGAGAACAATATCTGCGGTGCATAAGAACAAATAGCAATGGCCTCCAAATCCATCGCTTCCCCTGCTCTCGTGCTCCTTGCTATGGCGGTCATGCTTGAGGCATCTGCACATGCCGACTTGCTGGAGCATGCTTCGACACTACTGGCACCAGTGCCATCCCAAAATTTATGCCCTGATGGATTCAAAGATATTCAGGCCCTTGAAACGGCGGCTAGAGCGCTCGTGGACAAGGTCCTTGTGACCTTCGTGCCTAACACTCAGCGGGTCCTCGATACCATCCTTGCGGAGCTTGGTCTTCTGTACCCTCAGCTAGCAATATGTGTGTGCACCAACGTGGGTCCGGGGTCCCAAATCAAATGCTTTGGAGGCAACCTCAGGGTCTAGTAGCATGCATGCCGCACATGCTTGGGCGTACGCGTGCATGTGTGCTGCTTGACTGCTAGATCGAGTACTGTACTACGTATAATGGATAAATAAGCTGCCATTTAGGGCATGCATGTGTCGACCTTGTGTATTCGTGTGTTCATGTATTTGTCTGACGCCAGGTTCCTAACTGGAGTTGACCTATTTGTGTATCATCATGTGACATGTGTTCCACTATTGGACTTCTGCTCATACCATGTATCACTTAAAGCATGTTGAATATATACTTCACTTCTTCCGAGCTTGAAATGTCTCTTTGCAATCGTGACATTTTTGTATCTGGTATATGGCCTGTTCGATCTCTCTCTCTCTCTCTCTATCTGGCATTTATGTGCATTTGTGTGGCCTGCATTGCCATGGTGAGCCGTAGGCATTTGGCACTACTCTGATTCAGGCCGACAAATCTTTGAGACAAGATTAATGAAGTCACAACAGGAGTCTTGTTGTTAGTGTTGTCAACGGAATCGCCGTCCCTACCACCGAATACACATATTCGTTAAATCGTTAAATTTTCATTCCCATGGGAGTCGAACTCAAGGCCTTAGGTGCTACTAAGGCTCTTGTAACCACTAGATGCTACTCAAGTATGGTTCCTCTTTCACGGCCATAGCTGTTTCGGCTAGGCAAGTGCCAAACGCTCACTTTCATTCCAAACACAAGTATGGTTCTCTTTTAAATTTAACCTTTTGTCACTATCGTTCTTAGTCTCAGATCCTCTCCATTTGGAATGGAGGAGAAACATAGAAAAATAAGAGGTTTTCGGTCTGGTTCCAGAGCAAATTGGGAATCGTGGAATGGCGAGAAACTTTCAGAGGAAAGGGGAGTAACCCTGTAACTTTTGTAGGAAAAGGAGCAACCCTGTAACTTTTGGAGGGAATAAGAGTGAGGTCAGAGCTCATCTAACTCTTTCCCGTGACGCTCGCCATGCAGACCAATCGAAGCTTGGGGTTTCCACAATGTGCCATGTTGGACGGGAGTTACATTTTCCGGGTCCAATATCATGACTTCCATGTCACATTAAGTGTTGGCTTCGTAGAGGTATAGAGATATGCATGCAGATGTCCGCGTCAAAGAAAAGCTGCAGGTAGCCATATTCCGTTGGAGGTCTCAAGCACTCAAAAACATGACGTGAAAAACAAAAACAACTTTGTAGACAATAAAATTATATCATTTTAGGTAACAAGGCTCCAAACAATAGGTAAAGTGTGGTGCACAACTACAGAAAACTTAACTGAGACGGCGTTTTTCATTTACCGTGGCGAGCAAAGGCGTCCGCCATGGTTGTAAGGTCACGCTAAACCGTGGCTCAACCGCGACGATTGCCTTTGCCCGCCCGCGGTTAATGGGTTAATCGATTAACTGTGGCGGACACGTTAGAATGCCCGCCTTGGTTAATCATTTGAAAAAAAAAAAAAAAGAGAAAAGACCAAAGTTTGAATAGGAAGAGAGAGAGAGAGAGAGAGAGAGAGAGAGAGTACGTCGCCTTTGGGCCTAAGAAAGAGAGGCGCGCTGAGGGGGTGTAGCGGCTAGGGTTTCAATGTGTAGCATCCTAACCCTAACTTTGTTGTATATATATGAAGACAGCCACTGGGCCTTGCCTGGTTTATTGGGCTTTGGTGTTAACCGAGGTGGGCATTTTTAAGTTACCCTCCTTGGTAAATTATTTTTTTAAATAAAAAATGCCAGCCTCTATTAATCGGGACATTAACCGAGGTGGTCAAAATAGTTGAATTATGTGTAAAGATTGTGATCCTAGATAAAATAGTCAGGATAGCATGTGTTTTTGCCCCACAAAATATGTATTGGTTACAAAGATAGAAGCAATACAACACACAATATTGTCTTTGGTTGACTTAATTATATATTTTTAAAAATTTAAGTGTCCTTAATGGCCTCATTTGAAATTTGAAATTTAAAATTATCCAACAATCTCAGATATTGACATGGTATATATGAAAGTTATAGTTCTCAATACGATCTAAAAATTTGTAGTTGAAAAGTTTTAAATTTGAAGTTGTTTAGTGTCACAAATTTTTAGTTCTCAATACAATCTCAGGTGCTGATATGGTCTTTATGAAACCTAGCTTTTCAACTAAGTTTTAGATCTGTTGAGGGTATAATTTTCCTATAAAGTTTGTCTTCATCCAAGCAGGTTTGAACTTAGATGACACACGAAAG
The DNA here is from genome assembly GCA_015847255.1 of Hyparrhenia diplandra. Lineage (NCBI taxonomy): Eukaryota > Viridiplantae > Streptophyta > Magnoliopsida > Poales > Poaceae > Hyparrhenia > Hyparrhenia diplandra. The sequence goes on along the minus strand of JADLZK010007784.1, from coordinate 60,610 downwards.
ACAATAAGTTCATGAACCTAGGATTGGTATTTTCAAAGTAAGGGGATTTAGATAACGCCTTTCACCATGTTGAAGGACCATCCATGAATTTTCCACTATTTGGTCGTGGGGAACACTTTGGTTAACGTATAGGATTGGGAGAATATAAAACTTTTAAGGATACATGATATGATCTTTATTATTTCAGTATTAGTATATGCCAGTATCTATGTTCATTGGAACTTAGGGACATTCGTTGTAAAACCAGTAATGCTGGCATGCATCGAGTAATCAAAAGGTTCCTGATGAAACAAGGCATAGACATTCGTACTAAGCGTATGACCGGACGCTAAATTTATATTAGCAGCTCTAAAATTTTTTACCAGAACTTTTATATCATCGTCAGTGAAGGCGTGGCGCTAGCTCTCGTGCGAGTATATAAATACACGCACTTTAATTGTATCTTTCTAAAGCTACGACGGTAGCCGAGTTACTATCTCATCACACTGAGCTAAGCTTTAGCAAGTTATCCGGCTGCAAGAGGCCTAGCAAGATGAGCGACGCCGGCGGGAAGTCGTCGTGGCCGGAGCTGCTATACGTGCTGGCGACGCCGGCGGTGATGAAGATCGCCACGGAGAGGCCAGATGTGGCCGTTGAGGTGCTCCCACCGGGCTCGCCGGACCCAGACCCGGAAGACTTCGATCCTGAGCGCGTCCGCGTCTACGTCGACGAGAGAGTCATTGTCATCAGGATCCCCGTCATCGGCTAGCTAGCTAGCTAGCGCCGTGCCGGACCACCGCTGTCGGTTTTGTTTGCAGTCGTCGTCATGTGTGTCTTATCGTGGTCATCGTCATCGTCGTCGTCTGGTGCTGCTAGTCATAACACGGTGGCACGATCGAGACCTCTGTTTGTGTGTGTGGTGTAATGGAATAAATACCTTCCAGGTGTTGCCTGTTGTATGTCCTCGCTTTCGACATGCATGCTGTGTACGTGTGATTGTCGGCAATTATACTCCCTTTGTTCCTAAGATAGAAGTTATTCTCGCCTCCCAGTCATTTTTGTTCTAACTTTGACCAATCTCTACAACTCAAAATTATGGATTGAGGGCCTTGGCACTGTCGGCGACGATATGGCGGCGGGGGCATCCTTGGCCTCGCGCCTAGCGCCGGCCTCGGTTTCTGCCATTGGTGACGTAGAGGCGGGAGCCAGCACGGGAACCGTTTGGACCACGAGCACAGGGACGGTCGTGGTGGCCGGGCGTGATCACGCGACGGGCGTCGGGATCGGCGCGGCTAGGTCACGCCGTGCATCGTGGGCGATCGCGGGGCTGGGTGGAGCGCGATCGTCATAACGCCGGGCGGGCGCGATCGCGGGCCGCGTGCAGAGCGCGGTCTTCTGCGTAGGGCCGGGCGGGAGCGCGGATCGCACTCGAGGCCAGGGCGGAGCGCGGTCTTCTACGCAGCGGCTGGTTAGCGGGATCGGCGCGGGGACGCGATCGCAGCTGGCGAGGGCGCGGGCGCGACGGGGTCGCGAACGTGGTGGGGGCGCGACGCGGCGCCGAGAGGGTTTGGCGCGTTACCGGATGGGATTGACGCGGCGCTGCAACGGGGGGTGTCTGCGAGGGTAGTTTCTCGGCGAGGCACAGGGAGCCGGCGATCTTGAGGATCAGCGGCGGCTAGGGTTAGCGGAAAGAAGTGGTAGCGGGAGCGTTCCGTCTCGTGATACCATGAAAGAGTGTGATTGGGGAATAATCGATAGAAGTACTTAGACATAGTCGGTGTACATATATACGCTAGGTGGGGAGTCACGATAGACAGGCCCACCAGCCCAATTACATTCCAACATTTATAAGCAAACTCTTGTTCTTTTCCTTAGGAGATTTCCTTATAGATTGGAATGTCTCCTGCACACAAAAAGTCCTAATCCGAATTGAAGACGACGTGAGGGAGGGAGGAGGTGGCGGCGGCGGCGGTAGCCGCCCCTGGCGTGTGTGCCCACACCCCCCCACACACACACACACACACACACACACACGGGCCGGTCCTGCAACCAGTTTTAAATTTTTGGCCTCTTCTAAATCATCTCCCATAAGTAAAACTATGTCATCTGTGTACAGTGTACTGAAGAATAGATAGCCCATCATCAATTAGATTTGGAACTAATCCCCTAAATTGCCACAGTTCTTTGCCCTCGACACTAGTATATAGCCAACATGTCTGCTACCAGATTGAAAAGTATATAGCTTTATAAGACTGGTCACAACATAGCAAAATTCGCTGCATGGAATTGGAGAGAGCAGTTTGGAGTGTACATTCAAACATTGTAGCTTGCGATGCCCTAACAAAATAAGTTGGCACCGAGGCTTGCTGGCGTTCCACGATGCTTAGGCCAGCTGCATACAAAATAAGATGGTTTATGTGGTTATGGGCAGAGACCCTAGGTTTTTTTTTTTTTTTAAAAAGCACTCATAGGTGAGAGGAAAGGCTGCTATAAAGAGAGGAAAACCTGCATGCATAATAACAATCCAGATGCTGCATTCATTTTCTTGTGGCAGCATGGATATGAGGTGTCCTACCAAGATGATTTTCATCATCAGTGACGTTGTGGCCAGTGTAACAGCAAACAAAAACTCCCTAATGAAACGATGTGACGGTGTGCTAAAAATGAAGCAGTGGAAGCATGGATATAAGGTGTCCTACCAAGATGATTTTCATCATCGGTGACGTTGTGGCCAGTGTAATAGCAAACAAAAACTCCCTGATGAAACGATGTGACGGTGTTCCAAAAATGAAATGATGTGACGTTGTGCCCTCGCTTGATCGGCCTATATAGATATGTGTGTCACAGAGGAGGTATTGAGTATCTCAGACACTGAGAGCTAGCTAACCGAGCGGCCGACCGGACAAGATGAGCAAGCCTAGGAAGAATGACTGGCCGGAGCTGCTGGGCGTTAATGCGACCCTGGCGGTGGCGACGATCGCCCGCGAGAGGCCCGACGTGGCCGTGGAGGTGCACCCGCCGGGGTCGCAGGGCACCCTGGAGTTCAACCCTTTGCGTGTCCGCGTCTACGTCGACGACAACACAAATGTCTCCCAGATCCCCGTCATCGGCTAGGGATCTAGCTAGCCAGGCAACATGCAGGCTACACAATAATAGCGAGCAGCAGCTGGTTTGTTTGTTTGGAGTCATGTGTGTCATCGTCGTTGTGGGCTCGATCATCAGTCATCACGGTGTGGCGATCGAGCTGTGTGTGTGTTGTGTTGTAGTGGAATAAATACCTGCTGATGTTGCCCGTTTCAATGAAGTCTTTGAAATCCAACGATCGTAGTGCCTATAAAAATGGAAAATTCTTGATCGGCTAGGACATGCACTACCACTACTACAAAAAAAATCTTTTACGAGACACTTGCAAAATATTAATGGGGGCCGTTATTTAGAAAACCGCCATAATTAATGGGAGCCAGATCTGGCCCCTGGCTAGGGAAATAACCGCCACAGTTAATGACCGACATGGTTCATAATCAAATAACCACCACGGTTGAATTGGCCCATTTCAGCCCAGCAAAGCCCATTACTGGGTTACTCGTATATATACCGGCTAGCACCCAAACCCTAACTCTACTCATCCCTCCCTCACTGCCGTTCCCAGCCCAAGTCCTCCACCTCTCTGTCTTTCTCACGACTCCCTTAGAGGCGGCGTGCGGCGGCAACAAGCAACACGCGGAGGCAGCGAGTGCGCGCGGGGGGACCAGCCGGGCGGCCGGGACTGGTGGCGTGCATGCGACGCGGCGCATCCGGTGGCCGCGTGGTGGGCGGCTGGTCCGCGGCCCGTGACGGCGCTGCTAGCGGCTCTTCCTCCCCGTAGGCTTGGATCAGGGAGCAAATGTCGGCGTTGGCCTTCTCCCTCCCCTCTCTTTTTCTCTCAGCATCTCCCTCACTCTCTCCCCTATCGTTGCTCAAATCTAGCCGTGGACGGCGGCATGGTGGCGACCTGAGATGCGGTCGTTGATGGCGGCGGTCCGAGTTGAACGTCGCCCCTCCCCTAACCCTAACGGGCTGCCGACGGCGGATTTGGCGGCGCGAGCCTAGATCCTGGCGCGTTAGGATTAGGGTTGGGCTTTTTTTTTCTTATTTTTTTCAGATTAACCGTGGTGCTTTTATAACAAAAAACCGCCACCATTAATGATTAACCATGGCGGTTTTCGATCCACCCAAAAACCGTTACGGTGAATGCATTGATTAACCGTGACCCTAGCTTGGTGGCTGTTGCAAAAACCGCCACGGAAAAAAACTTATGTACTAGTGTACCAGAAATGCCCCCTTTGTCGAAAGTGTCTAGGTCACTCGGCGAAAGCCATTGTACCCTCGGTAAAGGCTTTTTCGAGTGTTTCAACGATAGTAATGGCTATAAATAATGGAATATTCTCGATCGGCTGGGACATGCACTACCGGAAACGGCCCCTTTGCCGAGTGTCTAGGGCACTCGGCGAAGGCCGTTTTACCCTTGGCAAAGGCTTGGCCGAGTGTAACACTCGGCAATCATTACACTACTTTGGATTGTGGTGCTTCATGTATGTGTTTTGTTTTGCTGGGCCCGTGTCCTCTTGCGCTGGAGGTTAAGCGCAGTTTGTGGTAGCGTATCGGTTTCACCCCCACTTGGGATTGCGTGATAAAAATTTGGGATGTCCTCTTGCGCTGCATGATAACAATTTGTGTCTCATATATTGTAAATTATGGATGCTGCCATTCATTTTCTTCTGGCAGCATCCAGAGGTGTCCTACCAAGATGATTTTTCATCATCGGTGACGTTGTGGCCGGTCTAACAGCAAACAGAAGCTCCCTGATGGAACGATTGAGACGGTGTGCCAAAAATTAAGCAGTGCTAAGTTTGAGGCGCACTCACTTGTTCGGCCTATATAGATACACGTGTGTTGCAGAGGCGGTATTGAGTATCTCAAACATGCTGAGACAAGCTAACCGAGCGGCCGACCGGACAAGATGAGTGTGCGGATCAATGTGTGGCCGGGGCTGCTGGGCGTTAATGCGATCCTGACGGCGATGACGATCACCCACGACAGGCCCGACGTGGCCGTGGAGGTGAACCCGCCGGGGTCGCTAGGCACCCCGAACTTCAACCCTTTGCGCGTCCGCCTCTACATCGACAGTATCAACAATGTCTCCCAGATCCCCGTCATCGGCTAGGGATCTATATATATCTAGCCAGGCAGCACATAGCCTGTAGGCTGCACAATAATACCAGCAGCTGGTTTGTTTGTTTGGAGTCATGTGTGTCGTCGTCGGCGGCGGATCGATCTTCAGTCATCACCGTGCGGGTGGAATAAATACCAGCTGATGTTGCCTGTTTCAAATGAAGTCCCATGTCTTTGAAATCCTACGATAGTAGTGGCTATAAAAATGGAAAATTCTCGGCTGGGACATGTACGTGTACCTGTGAGATTACTCGCCGGCAAGTCATACACTCCTGTGCTACTGTTGTTCATACAGTGCTTGCCTTCTACCTCTCTGCCCTCTCTTGATACATCTAGACCCCAACGTGAGTTTTGGTGCTTTTGGTGTATTGATGACAGTGCAATTAAGAATCTATTGATATCTGCGAGATGTGAACTGATCGTGTGCGCATAAAAATTAAAAATACGAGGAACCCCCACACCCTAATTTAAATAATGCATGCACCTTGTAGACAGAACGCAAAGGCTATTTTCATTTATATGTTGAATTTGCAAACAAATTGGCCGGCAAGCTTAAGAGAAATAAAGTGCTAACTATCAATCCAAACAAAAAGCAAGTCCCAAGTAAAAGCCAAAGCCAGAAAAGCACAGCTCATATTCTTCATTTCGTGAAGAAATTTCCGTGTTTGAGTGCAGAACTTCCACACGTACATAACGGTAGATAGATCATATAGAAACGGAAGGAGTACAAATATACTCTCTCCCCTTCTTCCCCAACAGTCATATGTGACAGCTCGATCTCTATCACCCAACCTCTCCCATTGATTCTTAGTGAAGTCCCTTGAGAGATCGGATCTAAAAGTGAGTTAGAGGGGCTTGTGACCAAGGTTTTCGGATGTTCTCCCTTCCTATCTGTTGGATTGTGTTCTTTTTCTCTTGGAGCTCCGGCTAGTAGACGACTAGAGATTGCCCTAGAGCTCCCAACAATATTGATTGTGTGGTTGAGCACCGGTAAGTTTGGATTGCCCTTGTGAAGCTAGTGAAAACCCTCCTGATTAATTATATCCGTGACCACAAGTTGGCACGCCGAACGCCACCGATTTAAGTTTAAGTTGATGTAGTTGTCTTCATCAGTCTTTGTTTCACGCATGTTGTGTTGAACCGGTGTCTGAGGCACTGGCATGATCCGTGGCCAAGTCGGCATCCATGAACCGGTCTACCATAGCTTCGCATGTTTAGTCAATATATGGACCAGTAATTTTGTGAATAGGTCATTCAGTCAATGTAGTGTACATTCACATGTTTTTTTTAACCACAATTGTTTCATAGAATTATAGTTTTCTTGCACCGTTCATTTTCATTGGAAGGCCTCGTTTTGATTCCGTAGACTAAAGTTTAGCCAGTAAAATTTACTACAAGAAATGGTGCTTTACGTGACTTTTTTGGTGACATTCTTAGAAATCATCATAGAATTGTACTATCTGTACACACAGTTCATTCGAGTGATACAACTGTTGGCATTTCTTAACGCAATCAAAGGAAACAGTATAAAACCCATCCCCAATAAGAGCGTCGAAATGCGCCACGACATTCCCAAGTAAACCACCATGTCGGTGATCCGAAATGGAACTCACAACGGGATAGATCTTGCCATCTTAGATATTCATCCGCAAGCGCACGGATCTATCATTGTAGCATTTCACCCGGAAGTATTCAGGGTATCGTTATTTATATTTTCCTAAAGGAAGGCATGTGATTAATAAATTAGCATGGCATCTGAATAGAGGAACATGTGTTTGCTTAGACCAAAATGTTCATAACAGGGGTAAGCAATAACGGTTCATGGATAGTGTGACACACACTTAAGAATCCACCAGCAAAAGGATAAAGAAAATAGATAAAGAATAAATGAATAACCTAATGGAGTAGTTCTAATGTATCTAGTCATGGCCATACAAATGAATAGTTAGGATCATATGCAAACTGATTTAATCATGGTTAGGTCTAGGATAGCGGGAGACTCCACTGGATACCATACGGTCCGATAGGAAGCATTTACTGAACTCCTACGTAACATACGAACGTGGGGGGATTTCAAGGGACGGTCAAGGCTTGTCACGACCAAGCCGCCTACCCCCTCAACCGTGGCATGCCCTCATATCCGCAGGTGTCGTAATACCCGGGCACCATGCCCGCATATTAGAGCACTACTCTTGTCCCCCCAGGATCCCCACTCGTCGAATGGACGGACTAGAACAAGAGCAAACCCGAAGGAACAACGAACCGATATCCCACCTCTAATCAAGTTAGGCATATGATGATCGATGATGAACTGTAATGAACATGTCAAGATTATGATATGTAAACTATATGCTAGTTCATATACCAACACAAGAACATGAACAAAACTATACTCTAGTTCATAAGTTAGGCCAAGAACATAAATATAAGACTTGCAAATAGAAGAATGCTCCATAGAGTGGATGTATTACCAAAGCACTTTCTTCTAGGAGACAAGCCCTCCTTGTAGCTCTTCTACTCCAAGTGTTAACTAAGAAAGAGTAAAGAAGAAAGAAGAAGAAGAAAGAAGAAGTAGAAGAGAGAGAGGTAGAGGTGGTAGAGAGAGAGAGATTGCTGGTTTGCTGGACTCCAAGTGGTGTGTGTTGAGAGAGGGAGAGAGGGGGCCTACTTATACACTTGGAGGAGGGGCCTAAGTGCTAATTTACATCAAAACCGACCTGGTAAACCTTCCTTGTATCGCAAACCGACCAACGCAGGGCGGAAACCCCGTTTGGAAAGTGCACGAACCGCCTCCCCCGAGGCTGGGCCGAAACCGCCTCGGGGAGGGTGCGGCCGCACCCAGGTGGTCTTGCGCGCACCCCCGGGCTCGGCCTGGCCCGGTCTCGGTGGGGTGTCGTCTTTCGCCCCGAAAAGTTGTGGGCGGGGGCTGTGCTCGCCCAGATTTGATGTTTTGGGTCGATTTGCTCTTGGGCTTGGGTTTTGCAATAATGCGCTTTCTCGGAAGGCGTACTTTGGTCGATTTTCCACTTGCTTTTATTATAAATCTGCAAAATAAAATACAAGACACTACAAGTGGAATTTATTAGTGATAAAAGTATATGAGTATAAAAAGGTTTAATTTTACTCCCTTTATGGTAGTAAGTTGACGGAAAAATATGTCGTTGGTTACCGTCAACAACAACTATGATGGCTATTTTGGTTTTCGTCATTGTTGGACATGATAGAGTAGTATGACAACTCATTTGTAAATCTTTGATGGTGGACTTAGTTTGGTCACAGATAAAGAATCCAACATGGCGCTGATGTGGACATCCACGTTGCTCCTACATGGACAGGTATAATATTAAAAATTGAAAAGGTGGACCCAACTATCGTTCTGGTCATTGATTGTGTACAGGGAAGATGGGGCCCACTTGTGTTAAAATGTGCAAAATGTTGTTGATTGTTAGTCTAGTTTTGTAACTAGATTTAATTATTTCTCTAGTTTAGCTCTCTAGTGTAGCTTGTTAGTCGCTAGCCCTGGTGTGTTTGAGCTGAGTACTCTAGTGGCAGAATTCATTTGCTACTAGACTTGTTTAGGTGCTTGCATTATTGAGTAATATAGAGCTAGGCGAAGTAATGTTTTTAGGCATGCTTATTTGATTTTAACTACTTTGTTCCAGTCTTTGGTGCAAATGTAGAGAATTTTTTTTAGGCTATTAACCCCACTCTATCCATCAAGATCCCTTTATTGCTGATGCATAGCTCATCTATCCCTTGAAAAATCTAAATGACATCCCATATATATTGAGGTTGGCTAGCATCTAGTGTCGATTCGCTAACAAATGCATCTTTTGAAAAGAAATAAATTCCATATCTCTTCTCATTCCTTTTGTCAAAAACATCCATTACATGCTAATGTTTTCATATGCATATTGATCTAGAAAACTTCCTCGGATGAGAATCATCACAAGAATTCATCATGGTTTACACCAAATCTAGGAGGAGGTTCATTAGTTTTTACCTCGAATGAAGATGTAGTAGGAAGATGGTCAATGCTATTGTCTTCAATATTCTTGCTAGCTCCCTATTGATCTACCCCGAAGCATGCTAGGAAATAGTCCAGATGGAAGTAATTTTAGCCCCCTCTCGACATCTTATGAATCTCCTTAGAAAGTTGATCACGCAGAGTCTTATGTTCTTGGGATTATTTGGATATGTAAAATCATATTGATTACCATAAACCACATTAGGATTGTTTGTTTCTTCCTCATCGGAGTCACCCAAAAAATGTGTTGATGTCGGCCAACACAATAACTATGACAAGATTGTCCGAGGGCGTACACACCCTAGATATGCTGCAAAGGTAAGTCTAAATGATGAGGCCGACCAATTAACAAGTACATTCGATGCATGCTCTATGCCAAAACACCCACAAACGCCTGCCAAGAAGATACATTAGGGAGGCGCACCCTAGGGCGCCCTAGGATCATTAAGAACACCTAAAAGGCTAGAACATGGGTAAATCTTGTTGAGAGACATGCTAGATAGCATGGTTGGAAAACATTTAATATGTACTCCCTCCATACCCAAAAAAAAAACTTAACGTTTAAAAAAAGTTTGGGTCAAACATTAGAATATAAATCATCAATAATTTTTAAGTTGTTGAGTTTGTAAATGTGAAAACTATATGAATAGATTTGTCTTAAAAATACTTCATAAAAGTATGCATATATCACTCTTCGATAAATAGTTTTATAATAACAAGAAGTCAAAGTTATGTTTTGGAGACCGTGTTAGTGTCCTAAACGTCAAGTTTTGAGGGAGTAGAAGATAAAATGTAAAGATAGATGTGTTTTGTCGATTATATAGATATATGCCTCAATTGACCCTGATCCCCTGTTATATAAATTGAGAAGGAGGAAGTTCTTATCCCAACAGAAGGACGAAACTTGTCCCCAATATAATTTGCATGTATATCTCATAGGATCTGATGAGTTTCCAAAGAAAAAAAACATTATCTGAGGCTCAAATCGCCAAACTGGCGTTAGGGGTCATAGAAAGGGCATTATTTTCTATGGTACGTGGTGCGGCGAGAATGAAGAATAACAATGTGTCAACTGTACTTAGGAAGCATGGAGGGTTTGTTGTATCATGGTTCGGTATGCACATTGCATGTTTTCAATAAAATAGAGAGAATTTCCAAGCACATACATAAATAGTGCACATGCACCTAACTTCTTAATTAATTCGTACTAGCTATATCTTTAAATGGTAGCACGTGCCTATTGTATACAAATCTTATCTATATATAGCACTACGACTAGAGGCGGCCAACAGAATTGACAAGTTAATGCTCACGAGAGAATCTAGAAAAAATTAGATCCTAGAAACCCTTATAAAAACCATAATCATCCTGAGATCAATGTTGCTTTGCACAGAAATTTCTTACATTTGATGGAAACGTTATATGTTAAGTGCCTTGTACTATATTTTAATAAGAAATGCTGATGTACACGTAAATTGTTGGTTTTAGACAGAATGCTTTGAATAAACGACATTAATACAAAATGGTACCGGTAGTGATGGATCGATCTTCTCGCCACCATCACCGTACCCTCCAAGAAATTTGCAACCTTGCTCATTGACAAATGTCGATCGCGGCCCAGGCGCGGTGGTTGCTGCATGCCTATAAATAGTTGCTATGCTCGATCGTCTTGAAGCAAGCCACTAGCCACACACGGTTGAGATTTACAAAAGAAAAAGCCACACACGGTTGAGAACAATATCTGCGGTGCATAAGAGCAAATAGCAATGGCCTCCAAATCCATCGCTTCCCCTGCTCTCGTGCTCCTTGCTATGGCGCTCATGCTTGAGGCATCTGCTCATGCCAACTTACTGCAGCATGCTTCGACACTACTGGCACCAGCGCCATCCCAAAATTTGTGCCCTGATGGCTTCAAAGATATTCAGGCCCTTGAAACGGCGGCTAGAGCACTTGTGGACAAGGTCCTTGTGACCTACGTGCCTAACACTCAGCGGGTCCTCGATACCATCCTTGCAGAGCTGGGTCTTCTATACCCTGAGGTGGCAATATGTGTGTGCACCAATGTGGGCCCTGGGTCCAAACTCAAATGCTTCGGAGGCAACCTCAGGCTCTAGTAGCATGCATACAACACAAGCTCGGGCGTATGTGCATCATGTGTCCTGCTTGATTGCTATAGTATTGTACTACATATACATATATTGGATAAATAAGCTGCCATTTAGGCATGCATGTGTCGATCTTGTGTACTCGTGTAATTACCAGAGTTGACCTATTTGTGTGTCATCACGTACGTGACATGTATGTGGTGTTCTCTTATTGTACTTCTGCTCAAATACCATATATCTACCAAGAACCAACACTCTCTTTGCTATCCTGACATTTTTTTTATCATTTTGAGTCGTAGGCATTTGTCGCTACTCTAATTCATGCCAGCAGATCCTTGAGACACGATTAACGAAGTCAATGCAGGCAACTTGTTGTCGACAGAAATGTCGCCTAGCAACGAAAACACAAATGTCGTTAAATCGTGAATTATTCGCTCCCACGGGAGTAGGTGCTACCAAGACCTCAGGTGCTACTCAAGACATATGCCCTTTCACGTCCGCAGCTGTTTCGCCTTGCCAAGTGCCAAATGTCCAATTTCATTCCAAACACAAGTATGGTTCTCTTTTAAATTTGACCTTTTGTCCCTGCCATTCTTAGTCTCAGTTCTTCTTGGTTTGTAATGGAGGAGAAACATTGGAAAATCAGAGGTTTTCGCTCGGTTCCAAATTAAATGGATGTTAGACATGTACCCCTACAGTGGGTTGCCGAATATTAAAACGAGACAGTAAACATTAAATTTTTAAAATGATTTCGGATGGAAAAACTACGCCTTAAAATGTGAGGTTTTTGAATGTCTAAATTTCGAAATTTGAATTTTCAAACTTCTTCTGATGGAAAAACTTCGTAAATAAGAATTGTACATCTCGAAAAGATATGAAACTTTGTAGTTGACCACTCTTTAATTTGAAATCATATAGTCATGCAAAAGCTACGTTCAAATGTCTAAAATTTAAAATTCAAATTTCGTAACCTCGGATTGAGAAACACCATGAATGAAAGTTGTAGATCTTAAAAAGTTATGAAACTTTGTAGTTGACGACTTTTTGAATTGAATGCGATAGGGCCTCGAATAGTCAATTTTCACTTTCGAATTTATAAAATATGTGGGGATCCGAATACAAGATGGACACATAGACACGTGTAGTGCGGTGGTGGGGACTCTCCGTGACTCTCCCCCCTTGAACGCAATATTTGCAAAAAGCATGAAAAATGACCATGTGTAGGGGTTGTGGGTGGTTGACCGGTGGGGGACTCGCCCGATTAAAAAAATGTTTTGCTATTTCTAGAATACACAAAGTAGGGCGCCTCAAACTGTAGGGGGCGCAACCGCTCCCTACGTAAAAAACCACTATTGAACGGAGAGTTAGGGGCGGTTTCAACCGCTCCTATGGCTTACGAGCCGCCCATATAGTAACCTTTGTCACTACTAGATTGAAGAACTTCGTGGCGGGCAAAATGGATTTATTTGGTGGCGGTTTTTCCGCCCGCCACCGATGTAGGGTCACGTAAAATGGTGGAACCGGTGGCGTTTTTTGCCGCCACCATTAATAAAATAAAAATAAATAAAAACCCACAAGCCCATGGGAGCCCATCCAAGGCCCGCCCACGAGCCCATCCGCCGCTGCCACCGTGGTACCAGCGCCCCTTGCCGCCCGCCGGGTCGCCGCCACCGGCCGGATCCATGCTATTGGGTCGCCGCCACCGCCGGATCCGCGCCGCCCGGCGCTGCCGCGCGCGATCCATGCCGACGTGGTTGCCCCATGCCGATCCATGCCGGAGAAGGCCGCCACCGAGGGCTGCTACGCCGGATCGGCGCCGCCCGGGCCTCGGTCCGGCGGATCCACGATGCAGCCACGTGGAACCACCGCCCGCCCGCCGATTCAGCCTGGATCGGGTGGATCCACACCGCAGCCACCGGAACTGCCATCGCCCGCCGGATTCGCCACCGCCGGGCTGGGGATCGTGCCGGTGGTTGGAGCTCGCGCTACCGTACGCCATCGGATGGGGATGGAACCGAGGCGATGGAGGAGGCCGCCGCCGCGTCTTTGTTGCACCGCCGCCGTCACCGCTCCGCGCCGCCCGCACGCCGCCTCGCCGCCGCTCGGTGGTCGAGCTAGGGGCGCGGTGTCGGGAGGGGGCAGCCGCCAAGCTGCCCGCGCTGCCGGGTCTCGGGAGAGGAGGTGGCTGCGGGAGTGAAGAGGGGGAGGTGTGGCTGAGTGTTAGGGTTAGAGAGTGGAGTGTTCCTTTTTATACACTTGAGGTCATAGTGGGCTCAAAGGGCCTTATTGGGCTGAGCCATTGGACTTTCTTTACCGTGGCGGGCTTTCTAATAAAAACCGCCACTGTTAATCGATTTACCATGGCGGATTTTGAGCCGCCACTGTTAATTCAAAAAAACCGCCATGGTAAATCACAACATTTACCGTGGCGGTTTTGAACCATTAATTTTTTTGAAGTGCTATGCAAAACCTTTTCTGTAGTAATGTGTAGTAGTGATTTAAATAACAACACCTAGAAAATTATTTGCACGCCATAGCTCTTTGGTCGTGCTAGAGCACCTGGCGCGACATGAGCACTCTGTAACGCCACATACGTTGGCACGACAGGGATCTCCATGTGCTTATATATGTACAAGGCACCTCCTAGGATTTCGCGTTGTGGCGATCGACGGGTGACGGTGAACTCTATATATAAGACTGGCCACAACGTAGAGAAATGTCGATGCTTGGAATGCTTGAGAGCAGGTTGGAGCATCGATTCAAACATTGTAGCTTGCAACGCTCGAACAAAATAAGTAGGCATCAAGGCACGTTTGCATGCATGATGACAATTAGGGTCCCACATATATAGCAAATCATCGATGCTCACACTGCAGCCAATCATTTTCTTGCATCATATGAGTTGTCCTACAAAGATGATTTTCATCATCGGTGACGTTGTGACCAATCTAAAATCAAACAAAAACTCCCTGATGAAACGATGTGACGGTGTGCCAAAAAATGAAGCAATGTTAAGTTTGAGGCGCCCTTGCTTGATGGGCCTATATAGATACATGTCTGTCTCAGAGGCAGTGTTGAGTATCTGAAACACGCATAGACTAGCTAACCGAGCGGCCGACCAGACAAGATGAGCCAGGTGATCCCCGGGAAATCGGCGTGGTTGGAGTTGCTGGGCGTTAATGCGACCGTAGCGGCGACGACGATCTCCCGTGAAAGGCCCGACGTGGTCGTGGAGGTGCACCCGCCGGGGTCGCAAGTCCCCAAGGACTTCAACCCTTTGCGTGTCATCCTCTACGTCGATGGCAGCAACAATGTCTCCCAGGTCCCCATCATCGGCTAGGGATCTAGCTAGCCAGGCAGCATGTAGGTTACACAGTAACTGCTAGTAGCAGCTGGTTTCTTTGTTTGGAGTCATGTCTGTCGTCGTCTACGGCGGATCGATTGCCGGTCATCACCGTGCGGCGATCGAGTTGTGTGTGTGTATGCATGTGTGTGTCGTGAGTGGAATAAATACCTGCCGCTGTTGCCTGTTGCCTGTTGTAATAAAGTGCATTCTTAATGATCGTAATTCCTATTAAAATTGAAAAATTCTCGGCTGGGACATGGACGGGTGCCTGTGAGATTACCGGCAAGTCATACACCAGTGCGCTACTGGTGTTCTACCTCTCTACTCTCTCTTGATATATATCTAGGACCCCAAAGTGAGTTTTGGTGGCCGGTTTTGGTGATTGAGACCAGTCCTAATGATGAATTTATGGTAGTTTTGTGTATATTAATTAGCATGATAGCTCAGCTTTTTGCTGACGTGGCAATGGATTAATGAAGAAGGAGAGGACTAAGATGGAGAAATGATTTCTTCGGAAGGAACTAAGTCGGTGCTAGTACCAATGCCGCTCGAAACGACCAAATCTCCGTTGGGGAGCAATGATTCCTTCCTATACCTTCCCTTTCCGATCTGCTGCGCTGTAGCCACGATTTCCTCGCTTGCACACGCCCTTCCCCAGAGATGCCTTGTGCGCTTCTCACCCTTTCCCGGTGATGCTCTCGATCTAGTTTTCCCGTGCCTCAGCTGAGCGCTACGGTGATGGATGAACTCCATGAGTTCCCGAACAGTAGCGGCCGGAGGAACAGGATGCAGCTGGTGGAAGGGGAGGTGGGGTAGAGCTGGTCCCGGAGGACTGGCAGATGAGCCACTTTGGAGGAGGTCATCCGTCTTGTCTCCACTTCTAGCTCAGGATCTACTGCCGGCGCCGTAGCCTCTGTATCGCATGCTCGATGCTCTACACTACGCCTATCTAAAGAAAACCAACCCCGGAGCGCCCGCACAGCTGCTAGAGGGAGAGAGAAGAGCGCTCGAGATACTGGATCTCTGTGCACGGCTAACATTGATTATGTAGCTTGCGATGCACAAACAAGAAGTATACTTTGATCTTGCCTGATATATTAGAAACCTTAATTATGTTCTGTTCTTCGACACGGCCGGCACCAAAACGAACCGGTAGAGTTGTTTCAAGTCATTCTGCCGGTTGATACTAACAACCGACAGTGTTGCGTCAAATCACCGTCGGTGTTTCTGACCCGGTAGTGATTTGAACCCCACATCACTACCCATATGGTTCTGCCGGTTCATTTTCTGACAATGATATAATGATCTGGGGTAGTGGTACATGACAAGTAACATCTGATAGGATCAAGAAGCACATGGAGAATGGCAAGGAGGCAGATAAGATTAGCATGTGTGTCCAAACCAAGTTAATTCCTCCTAGGATTTCACGTTGTGGCGACCAACGGTGAACTCTCTTTATAAGAATGGCCACAACATAGAGAAATGTCGATGCTTAACTGGAATGTCAGAGAGCAGGTTTGGAGCATTGATTTAAACATTTTAGCTTGCCATGCTCGAACAAAATAAGTTGGCATCAAGGCATGTTTGTTCCACGATGCTTAATCCATCTGCATACAAGAATAGGTGAGAGAAACGCTGCTACAAAGAGAGAAGGCTGCATGCATGCTGACAATTTGGATCCCCCATATATAGCAAATTATCGATGCTCAAACTGGAGCCATTCATTTTCTTGCATCATATGAGTTGTCCTACAAAGATAATTTTCATCATTGGTGACGTTGTGACAAGTCTAACAGCAAAGAAAAACTCACTGATGAAACGGTATGCCAAAAATTAAGCAGTGTTAAGTTTGAGGCGCCCTCGCTTGATCGGCCTATATAGATAAGTGTGCAGTTGTGGAGGCTCCCGCTCGGGTGGACCCAATGCTTGATGAGCTCGAGGCCTCCCTCGTTGTGGGCCCGTCTACCGCTGTGGTCTCCAAGAGTGCTGATGGATCCACCTTCGCCGCCGCGTATGGTTGAGCTCAACTTTGCTGATACTGTGGCGTCGGAGGTTCGTGCGGTGGTAGCAGCCCTCGTCACCTCACGTGGTCCAGCCCAGCCCCGCAGTTGCTAAGGCGTCGGAGGTGGCCGGCGAGAAGAACACGATGATATGGACCCTACACTGACCACACCCGCTGCCACACCGACTGCACCGGCGCCTTTCGCTTCGGACCAGTCACCGTCTGTCCGCCGACCGGACCCTGGGCTGGCCCAGACTCTGGGCGCAAGCGCTGCAAGCACTACCTTGCCAGACTTCCTCGGTTCCCTTCGTCCACCTCTGCAGGAGGCGTTGGTTGAGGCCTTCCCGATTCGGTGCATCTCTCGTAGGGACACCTTCCGCTGGTGCCCCGACGGAGTGTACGCATCGTGGTGTTGTCCCACCGTCGCGACCCAAATCCAGAGATGCAGGCAAAGAAGGTTTTGCTCTGGAAGAGGAGGCTGGCGACAAATCCTCCCTCGCCGGACGTCCCCGACAACAGCTACAATGGCGAGTTCCACCGTGAATTCGGGGAACCTCTTTCCCCCTCCAAATGTGAGGTTATTCGTGTGGCTACGAAGGCGCTGGGGGGCTGTACCTAGAGTTGCGTAGGCGTGCTAGGCGCGCGCGGCAGACGTGGCGTGATGCCTCGGTTTTTTATTTGTAGCCATTTCTATATGTAATCAGCGTTAGCTTCAAGGGTGGTGTGTGTATGGTGAAGTCTACTATCCTGGCATCTCGCTTGGATAACGTTTTGTTGTTTTTTTGTGTTGCTCCTTCTTAATGAAATACACATGAAGTAGTGTTCTATATATATATATATATATAAAAAATATGCGTACAGTACAGCGACGACTACCAGCTCCAAGACAGACAGTACTCGCCAAGCATGGATGAATCATGGGCCAGCTCGGATGGGCATATCGGACAACGAACGCAAAGATAGAAATTAGTATTAACGTGCATTCTACATCACACTTGTACATCGTTGTCTTATCCTCTGCATAGTAGTTATAAAGCTTTATATTTAGGAGAATCATATTTAGGAGTATTATACTTGGCTAACAGTATCGATCGGATCTTAGAATTAGCTCATATTTAGGATTATCCGCATGTTTCTCAACAAAATATTTATGTCGCCAGTTGAAGTAGTAGCATTTCTACTACAAAATAATTTAAGGTTATTTATATCAAAGTATGCAATGAATGTTTAACGTAGGATACCATTCCACTTCTTCTAGATTTAAGTGTTTGACTTTTTTTTTTTTTCGGACAACATGCAATTTGTGATAATATTGTTTGGCTGTATAAAATAAATTATGAATTATCTTAATGTGAGTTTTTGTTTTAATTGTACTAGTTGATTGTGTAAAATTGTTGCTTGAAAACTTCTAAAATTGTACTCTTGTTTGAAGTAGGACGATAGTACCTTGTAAGCTGCTTCGTCCTAAGATTCTATAGCCACTATTCGTATCACACATCATGTCAATATCAAACTTAGTCCTAGGTTTTCTCTTGTTGTGGAGACCGGCGGTGAGCTCGATCTAGAACAGCAAACAAAATCTTCCTGATGAAAACAAGGCACACACGCATTCCTACTTTTACTTTTTTTTTACTATATATACATGTGACGGCGCCAAAAATTAAGCAGCGTTAAGTTTTAGGCGTCCTCGCTTGTTCGGCAACGTATATATACTTGTCGCAGAGGCCGTATTGAGTATCTCACAGTGACTCACTAAGAGCTAGCTAGCTAACAGAGCGGCCAATCAACCGGACAAGATGAGCGTGCCGATCCCCGGGAAGTCAGAGTGGCCGGAGCTGGTGGGCGTTAATGCAACGCTGGCGGCGACGGCGATCGCCCACGACAGGCCCGATGTAGCCGTGGAGGTGCTCCGCCGGGGCGCCCATCATCCCGGACTATAACCCCTCGCGCGTCCGCGTCTTCATCGACGGCAGCAACACTGTCATCAAGACCCCCGTCATTGGCTAGCTCGGGCTCTAGCTAGCCAGGCACCTGCAGGCCGGCCCCCAGCAGCGGCAGTAGCTGCTTCTTTGTTTGGAGTCGTCAGGGCACTCATAATGCATGTCATAGACTATACGGTAGATTCTGCATTGTGATTGCGCTCGGTCGTGTCATCGTTATCTGCTCCTCACCGCAGAGCTCTACGTGTTTTTGTGACTGGCGTGTAACGGAATAAATACCTGCGTCTACTAGCTGTTGCACCTGTTGTGCATGGCCTCGCTCTCGGCTGGGGCTGGGACGGACATGTATGTGTATGTGTGATTTACCGGCAAGTCATCCAGTGTGCTGTGCTACTCGTGTTCATGCAATTAATGTTTGTCTTTAACCTCTCGCTCCCTCTGCTTATATAGTTATTAATTGAAAGTGCATCTAGATTCCTAAATGGGTTTTGGTATATTTATATTGATGGCGATGCAATTAGAAATCAAATAATATTTGTGAGATGCCAACAGAACTATAAGGGAACACGGGTGACCGACAACACAAGGAAACCCCCCAAAATTAAATGATTTTTAAAAAAAATTATTTCTTTTTAATCAATATTCACTACTATAAAAGCGTACTATGGGAACACTTGGCTTTCTGTTTAGGGGCGGTTCTTAACACGAGCTACCCCTACAGCGGGCACTAAGGCCCGCGGCAGACCAGCTGCCCCCCTAGTAAGGTCACATTAAGGGCGGCTGGTGTTACGAGCAGCCCCTACTAAAAGTAGGAGCGGTTTAATATCCAATCGCCCCTACTAATATCCATAGTAGGGGTGGCTCTATATTTAGGTGTCCCTACAGCTAATGGGTTGTAGAATATTAAAACGAGGCACTAAACATTAAATTTTTAAAATAATCTTGGATGGGAAAACTATGCCTTAAAATGTGAGGTTTGAATGTCTAAATTTTAAAATTTGAATTTTCAAACTTCCTCAGATGGAAAAACTTTCTAAATAAGAATTGTACATCTCGGAAAGATATGAAACTATATAGTTGACCACTTTTTAATTTGAAATCATCTAGTCATGCAAAAGCTACGTTCAAATGTCTCTCCCCCGCGAACGCAACATTTGCAAAAAGCATGAAAAAATGACCATGTGTAGGGGTTGAGGGTGGTTGACCGGTGGGGGACTCGCCCGATTAAAAAAAAGGTTTTGCTATTTCTTGAATTCACAGTAGGGGCGGCTTAAACTTTAGAGGTGCAACTGCCCCTACAGAAAAACCACTATAGAAACGGAGAGTTAGGGGCAGTTTCAACCGCTCCTACGGTGGCTTAAGAGCCGCCCATATAGTAAGCTTTTGTAGTAGTGATTTTAATAACAACACCTTGAAAATTATTTGCACGCCATAGCTCTTTGGTCGCGCTAGAGCACCTGGCGCGACAAGAGCACTCTGTTGGGCCACATACGTTGGCATGATAGGGATCTCCATGTGCTTATATGTACAAGGCACCTCCTAGGATTTTCGCGTTGTGGCGACCAACGGGTGACGGTGAAGTCTATATATAGGACTGGCCACAACGTAGAGAAATGTCGATGATTGGAATGCTTGAGAGCAGGTTGAAGCATCGATTCAAACATTGTAGCATGCGACGCTGGAAAAAATAAGTTGGCATCAAGGCATCTTTGTTCCACGATGACTAGTCTAGCTGCAAGGAAGAATAGGTGAGAGAAAGGCTGCTACATAGAAAGAAAAGAGGTTGCATGCATGCTGACAATTTGGGTCCCACATATATAGCAAATCGTCGATGCTCACACTGCAGCCATTCATTTCCTTGCATCATATGAGTTGTCCTACAAAGATGATTTTCATCATCGGTGACGTTGTGACCCGTCTAAAAGCAAACAAAAACTCCCTGATGAAACGATGTGATGGTGTGCCAAAAAATGAAGCAGTGTTAAGTTTGTGGCGCCCGCTTGATGGGCCTATATAGATATGTGTGTCGCAGAGGCAGTATTGAGTATCTGAAACACGCATAGACCGGCTAACCGACCGACCAAACAAGATGAGCCAGGCGATCCCCGGGAAATCGGTGTGGGAGGAGCTGTTGGGCGTTAATGCGACCCTGGCGGCGACGACGATCTCCCACGAAAGGCCCGACGTGGCCGTGGAGGTGCACCCGCCGGGGTCGCAAGTCCCCAAGGACTACAACCCTTTGCGTGTCATCCTCTACGTCGACGGCAGCAACAATGTCTCCCAGGTCCCTGTCATCGGCTAGGGATCTAGCTGTCCAGGCAACATGTAGGCTGCACAATAAATGCTAGCAGCAGCTGGTTTGTTTGTTTGGAGTCATGTCTATCGTCGTCTACGGCGGATCGATTGTCAGTCATCACGGTGCGGCGATCGAGCTGTGTGTGTGTGGTGTAATGGAATAAATACCTACCGCTGTTGCCTATTGTAATGAAACCCACTCTTAATGATCGTAATACCTATGAAAATTTAAAAATTCTCGGCTGGGACATGGATGTGTACCTGTGAGATTACCGGCAAGTCATACACTAGTGCCATACTGGTGTTGATACAATGCTTGTCTTCTACCTCTCTACTCTCTCTTGATATATATCTAGGACCCCAAATTGAGTTTTGGTGGTTTTGTTGTACTGAGGCCGGTCCTAATGGCGAATTTATGGTAGTTTTGTGTATGTTAATTATCATGATAGCTCAGCTTTTTGCTGACGTGGCTAAGGATTAATGAAGAAGAAGAGGACTAAGATGGAGAAATGATTTCTTCGGGAAGGAATTAAGTCGGTGGTAGTACCACTGCCGCTCGAAACACCAAATCTCCGTTGGGGAGCAACAATTCGATCCTATACCTTCCCTTCCCGATCCGCTGCGCCGCAACCACGATTTCTTCGCTCACGCACGCCCTCCCCCCGAGATGCCTTGCATGCGCGCTCGCCCTTTCCCGGTGATGCTCTTGATCTAGTTTTCCAGCGCCTCAGCTGAGCGCTACGGCGATGGATGCACTCCATGAGTTGTTGCCCGAACAGTAGCGACCGGAGGAACCGGATGCAGCTGGTGGAAGGGAAGGTGGGGTAGAGCTGGTCCAGGAGGACTGGCAGCTGAGCCAGTTTGGAGGAGGTGATCCGCCTTGTCGATCTCCACTTGTAGCTCAGGCTCTACCGCCGGCGCCGTAGCCTTTGTATCGCGTGCTCGACGCTCTACACAACGCCTATCTAAAGAAGACCGACCCCGAGTGCCCGTGCAACTGCAAGAGGGAGATAGAAGAGCACTTGAGATGCTGGATGCACTGCCAGCACAGATGCCTACTCTCCGTGTGCCGCCGGCATGCTCGCCTGCTCCTCTAGATGCGCTCTCTCCCGATTTAAACATTGATTATGTAGCTTGCGATGCTCAAACAACAAGTATATTAGAAACTTTAATTATGTAAATATTTTGTTGAGCAACATACAAAATCCCGATTTATGAGTTAATTCAACGATCCGATCGAAACTGTTTGCCAAATATTGCTAAAAAGATGACAATGTTTCTGAACAAAATATTTTTGTCGACGGTTGAACTAGGAGGATTTCTACTACAAAACAATCACTACCGCAGAGTCAGCCTCCACCGAGCGCCAGGACGTGTACCGAGCGCCCAACGGCCAGCACTCGGTGGAGTCACTCTCTACCGAGAGCTCCTCTCTGAGAAAGATACCTCTCGGTAGAGGATAGTCTACCGAGAGCCTCACCCTCGGTACCCTGCCCCCCTCGGTAGAGTCTGCCTCCACCGAGCGCTATCTCTCCGCAGAGAGCCACCCTCGGTGGCGTTGACGCCCCTAGCGTCTGCCGTCGACGACGGCGCCCTTGCCGTCAAATCTACCGAGCGCGGTTGTTGGTGCTCGGTAGAATATGGTCACTCTACCTAGGGCCAATGGCCTGGCGCTCGGTACATTGACCTTATTTTTTTTTTCTGATTTCTCAATCCACCTAGACAAACACAATTTAAAAATAAGTCACATAATTTTCACATCCATACAAACTTACATAATTTAAAGTGCATATATATCACATCCATACAAACTTACATAATTTAAAACAAGTCACATATATATCACATCCATACAAACTTACATAATTTAAAGTGCATAATTTAAAACAAGTCACATACAGCTACAAGTTGTACTACAACTTCACTACAAGTTCACTACCGCCGGCTTTCTTGCCAAAAATGAGTGAAGTATAGGTCACCAATCTTAAATGCACAGATCTCCCAAATGTAGACCAACGTTCTCACTAATACATCCTCCTTTGCTTCACAACTCACGACGACATGGTCTCTCATCGACGACGGTTAACCGCGCTGGGCGTGTCATTTGGATCTCCAATCTTACGGGCAACCACCTTTTGCCCGATATCCATCTGTAGTCTTGGCGTTGGTATTGGATTAGCCCATGTCCAAACATAACCCAATCGAGACATTGTCTGGGTAAGAATGGATGCATAACTACAACCAGCGTAGGTTAAGTCATATAGTTCAACCTGTAATTATTGGAAAAAAAATATGAGAACATCTCTAGAGTACCACATCAGTTCTAGGTATAAGCTACGCGACAAATTAACCTATCGAGATTACCACATCATTTTGGTTGCTCCGAGCCTGGTTTGCAGCAAATCCGGCAACATCATCAAGCGTGTTCCAACTTTTAGCTGTCATCAACAAATTGGAGAATGTAGGCAGAGTGTACCCATGTTTTTGAAGCTTCGTTACACATCCCATGACAGCATATTTTTGTGTAACCGACGGCTGGCTGGCAGGCGACTTTATTCTAACCTCTGAGATGTTTATAGGATTTCCACCTCTCCTTCTAGGGGCGATGGAAAAGCTAATTTGACATTGGATTTGTTGTCCTAATTCACTATGAAGATGATGTGAGTGCTGGGGCGACCACTTCTTGAACACCAAAGTACGAGAGAGTGTGTTTAAGCCAAGTGATTTTGTCAATTGGCTGCAATACATATAAAATTCATATAAATGGTAAATATACATATACAAATATATTTGACAAATTAATTATACAAATACTTACTATTATTCGAACATTTTCCGCTATGGTGGGCGGACATCTTGGATCGGGGTCAAATCCCCGGTCGTTAGATGGCCACATCTACCTATGACTTCGGCGGTGGAAGATTACGTCCACCATCTAGAAATATATAGAAATAAGTTTCAATTTTTTTTTGCAACTTAATAGAAATATATAGTATAATCTCTCTAAAACGATTTGTGCACCAAAAGAAGGCCAATCATTTCGAATCCTCATAAATAAATATATACTGATAGATCCATAATAGAACATGTTTAACAACTACAACAACATGCTACAAACCATGACAAGAAAAAAATAACCTTATCTAGGAGTGGCCGGCGTTGGTGGGGGTGCCTGCTTTACGCGGGCGGGCGGTGGGCGGTGGTGGTGGGCGGCATTGGTGGGAGTGGCGGTGGTGGGAGCGACGGCGGCGGGCGGTGGTGGGTGTGCTTACTTTGCTGTGGGCAAATGGGCGGGTGGCGGCGGGCGGTGGTGGCGGCGGCGTTGGTGGGAGTGGCGGTGGTTGGGGGTGGCGGCGGCGGCGGGGGTGTGGCTAGTGGCGGGCGACCGGCGAAGCGCGGGTGGCGGCAGTGCGTGGAAGAAGGTGAAGTATCAAGATAGGGAGGGATTGGGGGAAGAAGGCGGAGAGTCGGGATATTGGACCTTTACCGAGGGTTCAAAGCCGGCCCTCGGTAAACCTTTTTATAAAAAATTTTGCCATCAAATTTCGCAATGAAATGCTAAAATTCAAAAATTTAAAAATTTACAGGATTGTACCGATGGCTTCATCGAATGACCCTATGTAGAGGTGTTTTCCCGGGGCTGTTTTATGCCTATGATGCTTTACAATGCCCGGTGAGAGACTTCCATGCATGCTAGGACCTGTTTATGTTCTCATGCACGTCATCGAACCATGTGATACATCCATGCCTAGCAACCGTTGTCCACCTCGATGACCTCGATGGCTAGGCCGGATGTGTCACATGGTTTCATGGCAGCCATGAACTCTGTTATCTATTGGTCCTTATGCTCCAAGTTCAAATATTAAAGAAAAGGGCATTTAATTCTGAGGCTATGCTTATATATCGTTCCTATGATGCAATGGTGACCTATGATGCAATTGGTTCTGAAATGCTTACATTTTATGACTGTGATGTTAGTGCCATAAATCTGAGCTGCATTATCTTTATTATCTCATGGTGGTCATCAAACCGTGACTCACGTCCATTCCCAGGCAATGATGGAGTCAGTTCGGTGCCTCCCTCATAGCCGGGGATGGACTGAGTCACGGTTTCATGGCTACCATGAAATTGCTTTGGCAACAAGGATGATCAATGTGCACCTATGACTAGAGTCCCTTTATGCAATGGTGGCTGTGATGCAAAGTTTTTGCATTGCTCAACAGAAAGAACATGTTGCTCCGCACTTTCTCCATGATCCTCGTTTGTTCATGGTCCGAGAGCATCAAGGGGAGGTGCAGAGTGGCATGTTCTTTTAGCGTGCTATGATACAAACCTACTTGAAAAAACCGAGAGGCTACCTCCTTTTCTTGCCACACCTATGGAAGCTTTGCTCTTATATATTTTCATTCTCTTGTTCTCCTATCTCATTTTGGGCTTATATATATCGTTACGGAATGCAATGATGCCTTATTTTTGACAATTGGTTCTGAAATGCTTACATTTTGTGACTGTGATGTTAGTGCCATGAATCTGAGCTGCATTATCTTTATTATCTCATGGTGGTCATCAAACCGTGACTGACATCCATACCCAAGCAATAATGGAGTCAGAGTTCCATGGCTCCTTGATAGCTGGGTATGGATGAAGTCACGGTTCCATGACTTCCATGAAATTGCTTTGGCAGCAAGGATGATCAATGTGCACCTATGACTGAGTCCCTTTATGTAACTATGTTCTTTTTAGCAGCCTATGATATATTTTCATTCTGTTGTTCTCCTATCTCATTTTGGACTTGGCCTGTGATGCAAAGCTTATGCCGTTGCTAAACAGAAAGAACATGGAGCTACGAACTTTCTCCATGATCCTCACTTGTTCATGTTCGGAGCATCAAGGGGGAGGTTCGGGGCTCGATGCTCTTTTTTAGCAGAAGGCTACACTATCTTATGTTGAGGCCCCATCTATATTACCTCATATTTGTTATCAAACCGTGACTAACATTTCCTTCTACTTTTTAA
This sequence comes from Hyparrhenia diplandra, assembly GCA_015847255.1. Taxonomy (NCBI): domain Eukaryota; kingdom Viridiplantae; phylum Streptophyta; class Magnoliopsida; order Poales; family Poaceae; genus Hyparrhenia; species Hyparrhenia diplandra. The sequence goes on along the minus strand of JADLZK010007784.1, from coordinate 34,690 downwards.
AGGCTATGGCTTGGCCTTGTGATGCAAAGCTTATGCATTTATATATCAGAAAGAACATAGAGCTTCTCACTTTCTCCATGATCCTCACTTGTTCATGTTGAGAGAGCATCAAGGGGGAGGTGAGAGGCTCTATGCTCTTTTGCGTAAAGGCTACACTATATTATCTTTGAGGCCCCATCTATATTACCTCATGTTTGTTATCAAACCGTGACTAACATTTGCTTCTACTTTTTTAAGGCTATGGCTTGGTATGTTGTATACCGTGGGGTCATTCCCGAGTCTATGATAGCTGGGCAAAATGCAATGAGCGGGTGAGTGGTTTTCAGTGCTTGATCCTAAGAAGTTTTGCACGAGAGCAGCTGCAGATGCTTCATATGTTGAGTACATTACTAATTTGGACCACCCATTGCTGGTGCAAGCTCCACCAAATAAGAGTTAACCCATTAGGTTCTAGGTTTTGTTGTTGGTTTTGTTGAGTACATTCAAACTTGATGACTATGAGTTGTATCAGTGTAACTAGACTTGTGCCGAATATTGGACTAATTAATGTATGTTTCGATCATGTATGTGATATATATGTGATGAATGAGTTGTATCAGTGCATGCATGTCAAATATATGTGATATGTGATCTGTATGTTTCATTTGTAAAGGTGGACAGGAAAAACAGGAATAAAAAAACAAAAATATGGTCACTGCACCGAGTGGGACACTCGGTACATGACCCTATACCGAGGGTAGTGCTCGGTGAATCTGGGAGATGGGGGCCTGGGAACCCCATGTTGCCAGGTACACCGATGGTGGTTCTCGGTGAAACCAGCGCTCGGTGTAATATGGTCTATTCACCGAGCGCACCAGTGCCCCTTGGTGAATAGACCATATTACACCGAGCGCACCAGTGCCCCTCGGTGAATAGACCATATTACACTGAGCGCATTAAAGAGCTGGCCCTCGGTAGAACTGGGGTCCAGGGTTTTTTAAATTTTTAACCTACCGAGCACCCTTCTGACAGGGCGCTCGGTAGATAATGTTTTCAAGTTTTTAAAAAATAAACTTCACCAAGAGGGTAGTTGAGGTAGCCCTCGGTGTAGTTGACGTCGACGGTGGCAAACGCCGTCGACGTGACGCCAGGTTTTGCGATGTGGGGGCCGAGCCCTCGGTGCATTTGGCACTGGTGTCACCGAGGGGCCCTTTGTGAGCGCTCGGTACAATGTTTTCCCCGTTTGAAATTTCACCGAGGGGCTAGTACCGAGCGCGCCACTTCGGTAGTGCCTCCACCGAGCGTTATTAGGCCTTTACTGGCGCTTTTAGGGCTCGGTAGAGGCTCAGCCTCCAGTAGTGAATTTGAGGTTATTTATATCAAAACGTGCAATAAACATTATCGTAGGATTCCTTTCCATGCCAGATATAGTTTTATTGACACATGAGACTATAAAAAGTCCACTTCTTCTATATTTCAAGTGTTTGACTTTTTGTTGTTGTTCGGATGCGTGCAATTTTTTATAATATTGTTTGCCTATATAAAATAAATAATGAATTATCTTAATTATGTGAGTTTTTGTTTTAATTGTACTAGTTCATTGTGTAAAATTGTTGCTTGAAAACTTCTAAAAATCGTACTCTTGTTTGAAGTAGGACGATAGTAGTACCTTGTAAGCTGGTTCGTCCTAGGATTCTAGCCACTATTCGTATCAGACATCATGTCAATATCAAACTTAGTCCTTGGTTTTCTCGTGTTGTGGCGACCGGCGGTGAGATCGATCTAGAACATCAAACAAAAACTTCATGATTGAAACAAGGCACATACGCATTCATACTTTTACTCTTGGTTTTTTATTATACATGTGACGGCGCGGAAAAATTTAAGCAGCGTTAAGTTTTAGGCGCCCTCGCTTGATCGGCCGTGTATATATACGTGTCGCAGAGGCCGTATTGAGTATATATCTCATACTGATTCACTTAGAGCTAGCTAGCTATAACAGAGCGGCCAATCGACCGGACAAGATGAGCGTGCCGATCCCAGGGAAGTCGTCATGGCCGGAGCTGGTGGGCGTTAATGCGACGCTGGCGGCGACGGCAATCGCCCACGACAGGCCCGACGTTGCCGTGGAGGTGCTCCCGCCGGGGGCGCCGATCATCCCGGACTACAATCCCTCGCGCGTCCGTGTCTTCATCGACGGCAGCAACACTGTCATCAAGACTCCAGTCATTGGCTAGCTAGGGCTCTAGCTAGCCAGGCACCAGGCCGGCCAGCATCTGCATGCTTCTTTGTTTGGAGTCGTCATGTCTCGTTGTCTTCTCGTCACCGCATGCGGTGTAACGGTGCCGCAATCGAGCTCTACGTGAGTGTGTGTGTGTGTGGGGCGTGTAACGGAATAAATACCTGGGTGTTGTGCATGGCCTCGCTCTCGGCTGGGATAGGCATGCATATGTATGTGTGATTTACCGGCAAGTCGTCCAGTGCTGTGCTACTGGTGTTCATGCAGTTAGTGCTTGTCTTCAACCTCTCGTTCTCGCTGCTTATATAGTTAATTGAAAGTGCATCTAGATTCCTAAATGGGTTTTGGTATGGTGATGGAATTAAAAATCAAATGTATTTGTGAGATGTGAACAAAGTTATAAGTGAATATGGGTGCCTGACAACGCAAGGAAACCCGCCAAAATTAAACGGATGTACGTGGGGCTTGTGGTCAAAACAAAGACACACGGCAGTTCGTTGCATCTTCGGTGGAAACAGGAATCTAACTTCAAATACAACTCAAAATGAAACACACACACTTGGTACACAAGATAACCATTGAAGCTAAAGATTTTCTCCATTTATAGTATGGCTTTCTATCCTAAATCGAACCGTGCACTCTATTGCATGCACCTTGGTTGGCAAAAGCAATGCCCTATCATATAACTTTGTCTTGTGGCTTGCTTTTGCACCATCTTCTCCCCATTTTGATGAACACTTGCATTAGTCCACATAATTGGCACTCAATTACTAAAACTAAACTGCTAGGGCTTTCAACAACCAGATGTGTCTATAATGATGTGATAAATGACCCGACAATCCAAAAGAAGGCGATATAACATCCTCATATATAGATTCAGTGTCTCCATTTGTTTCAACGATTCTCATTGACTTGCATTGGAACTGGCTTTCATGCAAATAATTAATGTGGAATGTCAAAACTGGAGTATATGCAATCTGAGTGTTAGTACGATTTGCTCATATAGTTTTGAGGTGGATTGGAACTTGAAATAAATTGGACCTCTAACTTGGTGTGGACACCCATGCTGAGCTTGTCTTCCTCCATGCATGTCTCCACGTGCTTCTTGGTCCTATTTAAAGTTCCAAAGAATTAGAACATCATTTGTTAGATTCTTATTCTCACACTCAAAAAAATAATTACTTAGTAATTAATGAGCTCACTTGAAGATTTAGTTGCCGTGCTTGATTACTAATAATTGGCCTTTTGTATAGGTACTTGAGTAGAGTCGTGCGCATCCAAATGAATGAATGTCTCATCACTTTGCAACCTTGGGCTAGATGGTCAAAATGTTAACTTTGACTATTGATCTATGCGATATGTGGGTTTGTAATGTTTTTAGGCACATAAAAACAGTAATTCGCCTGGATGGTTTGTTTCGCTAAGGTTGGGGGCAGGCGTAGATATATGTACAGGGAATGTTGCACTGGTATATCCATAGTGCCCAAATTGTCAATAGACTCCCCAAGAACATTAAAAGTGCGTTCAAGAGTGTAGCTCCATGAACTAGAACACCGAGAGGAGTTCCCATGTCAATCACTTCCATTCCTCTCATCAAACCGTCTATAGTACTCATAGCTACAATTTTAACTCGATTATTTCATAATAATTGCTTATCAGCAGTGTCTTGACAATAGTGATGTGAATTTTTAGTGGATATTTGTGGTGTGATGGTGGTTGGTTGACAGGTTTGAATCATAACATTGTGGTTGTGATGCTGCCAACAATTGTTGGTGTATGTCATGATACTTATATTGCAAATGCATGGTAACAACTTGGAGTCTTCTCCATAAGACTTCAAGAGTATTTTAAGATTTATAAAGCTTTTATACTTCAATTTGTTTTGGATTAACTCATGCATGAGTGAAGTTAACATTAAGCAAGAAACACCTCTAATTAAATAATGAATGCTAACTCTCCGTAACATCCCTACCCCCACATACACCCACCCCAGTGATACACTCACTCAATGAGACCCAAATAGTGCCAATGTAATATCAGACAAGGAAAGCAAAAATAGAAATTATGTACCTGCACTTCACATCACACTTGTACATCGTTGTCTTATCAGTTGCATAGTTATAAAGGTTGTGATCCTAGGTAGAATCATCTTTACGGGTCGAATTAACTATCGGGGATTCTGTATGTTTCACATCAAAATATTGACATAATTAAGGTTTGTATTATATCTTTACAAATACCCAAGCATGTAGTTTCATATTAATTTGTTAGGATTTTTTTTCTAATTTTAAGTGGACAGTTGAAGTAACTTTCAACTACAAAATAATTGCATGTTAGTTACATCAATCTAAAGATGTAATGAAACTTTAACATAGGATTCCATTCTAAGCCAGAGATTGTTTTACTGACGCATGTGAGACTATAAAACTCCACTTCTCCTATATACATCGTGCAGTTTTTTATATTGTTTGGCTATATAAAAGAAATTATGACTAATCTTTTGTGAGTTTTTAATTTTAATATTGTACTAGTTGATTGTGTATAAACTGTTGCCCGGAAATTTCTAAAAATTCCAATATAATCACCTTCACCTAGGATCATGAGAAAAATAACCTTGGCTGCATGCGTGGATATATCACATTGCAATGCACGGACATTTCGTCTTGTAGTGAGCGGCGGTGATCCCTAAAACAGCAAACAAGAACTTTTTTCATCAATGACATGGTAAGTGAGCTCACTCGGCCTTATATATATACGTGTCGTCGAGGTGGTATCTGAGTATCTCACACTGACTCACTGAGAGCTAGCTAGTAAAGAGAGCGGCCGACCGGACAAGATGAGCCAGCCGATTCCCGGGAAGTCGTCATGGCCGGAGCTGGTGGGCGTTAATGCAACCCTGGCGGCGACGGCGATCGCCCACGACAGGCCCGACGTGGCCGTGGAGGTGCTCCCGCCGGGGCACCGGTCATCCCTGACAAAACCCTTTGCGTGTCCGTGTCTTCATCGACAACAACAACCTTGTCGCCCAGGTCCCCGTCATCGGTTAGGGCTGGCTCTTGCAAAGCCAGGCAGGATGCAGGCTGCACAACGCCAGCAGCGGGTTTGTTTGTTTGGAGTCATGTTTGTCGTCGTCGGTGTTTGCTCGATCGTCTGTCATCACGGTGCGGAGATGGAGCTGTGTGTGTGTGGTGTAATGGAATAAATACCTGCTACATGTTGTTGACTGTTGCATGGCCTCTCGTTCTCGGCTGGGACATGTATCTGTACCTGTACGTGAGATTACCGGCAAGTCATACACTACTGTGCTACTAGTGTTCATGCAGTGCTTGTCTTCTATGTGTCTCGCACTCTCTTGGTACATCTAGGCCCCTAGGTGGCACTACTACAAAACAATTTATTAGAGCCAACCCTATTTTATTGTAGGGGCGGCTAGTGATTGGGCTACCCGACAGGCTATGCGGCAACCCAGTTGCCCTTATAAATAACTCTGTAAGGATCACCACCTCTGTAAGGATGATCACCAGCTGTCCTTACAGAGATATTTGTAGTGACGGAGCGGGCGGGTGGCTGACTGGTGGGGGCCTTCCCCAATTAAATAAAAATGTTTTGTTGTGTGTGAGTTTTGGTGGCTTTGGTGTATCGATGACAGAACAATTAAGAATCTATTGATATATATGTGCTGAGATATGAACTATTATAAGTGACTGTGGATGCAAGAAAATACAAGGAACCCGTCGCCAATCCCCTCAATTTAAATAATGCATGCGCCTCGTAAACAAAACGCAAAGGCTATTTTTATTTCTATGTTGAATTTGAATACAACAAAACCTATTATCAAGGGGGCTACATATTGGCAACTGTAAGGGAAATCAAGTGCTAACTACCTATCCAAACAAACAGCTAAGCCCCAAGTGAAAGCCAAAGCTAGAAAAGCTTCAATCCTATTCTTTCTAGCCTCCGTGGATATTCGTGTTAGAGCGTAGAACTTCTGCACTAAACGGTCGATTGTCTACAAATGGAACCATAGAATATACACTTCCGCCACTCACCCCATTGAAGGCTCCCCATACTCTCCCATTGTTTCTTAGTGAAGTCCCTTGAGAGATTGGATCTAGAAGTGAGTTAGACAGCTTGTGGCCAAGGATTTCAAACGTTCTCCCCTCCAAGCTATTGGTTTGTGTTCTTTTTCTCTTGGAGCTCAGATTCCTATAGATGGCTAGAGGTTTCCCTAGAGCTCCCAATTGGTTGTGGTTGAGCTCTATAGGAAGTTTGTATTGCCCTTGCGAAGCTAATGAAAAAACCCAAATCTCAACCTCTTTCTAGTTCTTTTAAGAAGATGATCGGGGTGCAAGAGACCCAAAGCCTCTCTGGCTTCCTCAAGAATTAATGAGGACATAGACAATAATCTTGGGCTAGATGGTCTATTTGATCACACGAAGTCCACAAGGACGGATTGAAGGAGCATACTGATTATGGGTTGATGAGGCTGCTGTTGTTGCCCCACGCCCTATTTGTCGTGCCCTTGTACCACCCGATCCCTACGGCTGAGCGTTAAAGCGGCTGCTTGTGTGCCTACCCTGTGCCTAGTCCTGCTCCAAAAAACATGCGAGCTTAGCTTAACCAAGTTTTTATTGGGCTAGAATGAATAAGGTTAGCATAATATGGGCCAAAAAAATATCTTCAGAAAAGAATGGGCTGGGTCGTTCAGCCACAATAAGCCCACTATAAGGTTATCCCTTACATGGGCTTTATCAGGCCCACAGATTCCTCTCAGAAGAAAAAAAAAAGCAAGCCACAGTTCTATTTTGCGACTTAAAACAAAATGTTATAAAATCAGAATTGCTAAGCCGAGAAAATGATAAGGCGCAACTGGTCCTTTTGCCTTTCTATTTATAGGTCCGGACTTTTTTTAATTCGATCATTGCATGTCCATCTAAGGAAATAGCAAGGGCAAAATCTCAAAGTGGAAAAGACAAGGGCCAAATCATAATTAGACTGCTGGACAGGGGCAATAGTAACATAATAATTTGCCCTAATTTGAATGGATGAAACGTACTGTTCATAATGATGATACGGAAGGCTTGACCCGTTATGCCTATCTGACCTGCTTAATGAAAGACGCTCCTGTAGTCACCTGAACCACTCAATTGTGGATGTGAAAGAAGATTCAATTAATCAATGTGCAAAGTTTGCCTGTTCTTGTGAGAAAGACGGTTCATCATTGTGCAATTTTTTGAGAAGGTTCGGAAAGCATGGTTACTGGGGTATTTTCAACTATGGTAGATTAAGATTGTGTAATCTCGGCCTAAATTATAAGTTATTTTCCAACTTTCTTAAAGTGTCAATCATCAAGTTTATTAACCAAATTTATTACAATAATGACATGTATGACACCAAATATGTAACATTACATTTTACATTTATATATATTACTAGTTGAACGCCCGTGCGTTGCTACGGGATAATTAAATTTTATATAAAAACAAATGGATCGCATGATAAGATAATAATATTATAAAATTAAACAATGATATTAAAGTAACATTTAATCTAAATAAGTTTTGTGAAAGTAACACAATTGATCATGGATACCGCGGGTTTTAAACTCTATTTTATGCGCTTCTTCGTAATTAAGCCTAAGATAATATTATCAAGGACCTGTGTATACATACTTGCCATTGGTGCGGTGGGGAGGCCGAGAGACCGCACCTTCCAAATTTGCTGCGGTGGGGAGGCTAGAGAGAGTGCACCTTCCAAATTTGTGTACGGGTGGGGAGGATGTGATTGATCGCACCTTTCAAATTTGCATGGGCGTGGGGAGGGTATGATTGATCGCACCTTCCTAGTTCACATGGGTGGAGAGGATCGCACCTTCTAAATTTACATGCGGTGGGGAGGGGGTGTGATTGATCGCACCTTCCAAATTCGCATGGGCGTGGGGAGGGCATGATTTATTGCACCTTCTAAATTCGCATTGGTGGAGAGGATCGAACCTTCCAAATTTACGTGCAGGTTGGGAGGGCGTGATTAATTGCACCTTCCAAATTCACATGGGCGTGGTGAGGGCGTGATTGATCGCACCTTCCAAATTTGCATGGGTGGAGAGGATTGCACTGTCCAAATTTGCGTGCGGGTGTGTAGGGCGTGATTGATCGCACCTTCTAAATTCGCTTGGGCATGAGGAGGGGTGCATGCGGATCTTTTTATTTTTAGTTTCCTAATTTTCTCTCACGGGAGCTCAAAAAAAGGAAAAAAGCCCCTTCAATCGAGAGGAGAATGGGCGCTGTGGGATTTTTTTTCTTTTCCTCCTAGATTTTCTCCTTTCTATTTACGGACGGGTGGAAGAGCAGGAATCACAGTTTCCTTCCTATTTTTTATCGCAACAACCAACGTGCATGGTTAATTCCTTCCTTTATTGTGTGGTTAATTCTTTCCTATACTGCATGGTTAATTCCTTCCTTTATGAGGTAGAATGAAAGATTTGTTTCCTTTATTGCATGGTTAATTCTTTCCTTTATTACATGGTTAATTCATTCCTTTATTAGTTCACATGGACGATTCGTTTCCTTTTCTCCCTTCGGGTTCGCATGGGGTGGCGGTTGGGCAGACTCAAAGCGAATGTCGCACCAAAAAAATGCCTCCTCTTTGTTCTTTTGATTTATATATATATATATATATATATATATATATATATATATATATATATATATATAGAACGTTATCCTCGCATTTGTAAATTTAATATGCACGTCGTGCACACTAACGATCTGGACCGGAGATCTCCCATCCGATGGCTAGCAGCAAGAGTGGGAAATTTTGCGTTTTAACGCCCGCCAGGCTTCACAGTTTAGCAAAACCCCCTCGCGCGCACACCATCAGTCGCCGCCCTGCGCCCGGTTGGATTTCATCGAGTGGGTTCCGACGTTCCGTCTTCTCGCGGTTTTCTCTGACGCCGCCGCCAGGGCACGCCGAGAGATCAGGCTGGCGGCGTGCGTCGTCTTCCCAGTTCCCGATCATCAGTTTCCGGGCACTATCAGGTACGTGACGTTCCTACCGGCGGCTTGGCCATCGAAGGTAATTTTTTTCTTCTACTCGTAACCATCGTAACCAGGATGCGTGTGTAGGTGAAGTTTTCGGTCAATGGTGTGCAGGTCCTGACATCCTTATGGATCCTTGAGGGTCTTCTCGAGGTGAGTCCGGTCTGCTTCATATGAGTTGTGAGCATCACTATTCAATGTAAGTAGCTAATTCACCGTTTGCAGGGACCGTGGAAAAGCTTTCACCGGTTGCAGAGCAGGGACCGACTCCCAGATCATGGACGAAGCTGTCTCTGCGGTCACGGACATCGTCGTCTCTCAGGTCTCTGCCGTCATGTCCTCCGGAGATGGAGCCCAAACTGAACTGCCACACACACCTCGTCGGAGTTGCAAAGACCAGCTGAAGATTCCTATGATTGGAATGATTTTTGACACACTTGCAGATGTGGAAGTTTTACAAATCATATGCACATGATTCTGGCTTCTCTGTTCGTATTGGTCAGCAAAAGAAAGAAAACGAGCAAATATCAATCAAACGGTACCTCTGTTCAAGGGAAGGGTTCAAGAAGGAGGACCAAAAAATGTCACCGATGCATCCGGGAAAAGAGAACACATAATGTGATGGAAGCGAGATGTGGTTGTCGGGCGCATATCACTGTCGGCCTTTGACGGTGGCAAAGTACCGACTAGTTTCAATGGTCGAGGAGCACAACCATGATTTCGTGTCGCCGGGATAAGAGACACTTTCTACGATCCAACCGTGGTGTTAATGCGAGGGCAAAGAGTGCCTTGTTCAATTGTCATAAGGCGAGCATGACTACATCACAGGCATACCGACTTCTCCATGTTAGTGAAGGTGGGTTTGAAAATGTTGGATGCACGTTGAGGGATTTGCAGAATTATTATCGTGATCTTCGTAGCAAAATCAAGGATGGAGATGCAGAGATGTTTGTGGGGCAGCTTGAGCGAAAGAAGGAAGTAAATTCTGCATTTTTTTATGACTTCATGTTTGATGGTCAAGGACGACTTGTTCGTGTCTTTTGGGCAGATGCCACGTGCAGGAAGAACTATAGAATTTTCGGAGATATCATTTCGGTAGATGCAACATACACCACCAATCAGTACAACATGAAATTTGTGCCATTCACTGGAGTCAATCACCACTTGCAAAGTGTTTTCCTCGGGGCAGCATTCATGGATAATGAAAAGATCGAGTCATATGAGTGGCTGTTGCAGACATTTCTTAAGGCCATGGGTGGAGTAGCACCTCATCTGATCATAACAGACGAAGATGCAAGCATGAAGGCTGCTATTGCTCGTATTCTACCTGATACAGTTCATAGGTTTTGCATGTGGCATATCTTGGATAAGGTACCTGAGAGGGTGGGACCAAAAATAAACGAGAAACAGGAGTTCTGGAAGTTATTAGACAGGTGTGTGTGGGGCTCTGAAACTTCAGATGAATTTGAGTCTCGATGGAATTCCATCATGACAGAATATGGACTAGTGACTAATGAGTGGTTTTCCACAAAGTTTGATATTCGCCATCTTGGATTCCTGCATACTTCATGGACGTACCTCTAGCGGGACTCCTTAGGACTACTCAACGATCCGAGAGTGCGAATTCTTTTTTTCAGCCGTTTTATTAAAACGGAAATTGACCTTTGTAGAGTTTTGGCTAAGGTTCGACACGGCTTTGGAGTGCCAGCGCCAAGAGGAGTTGAAAGCCGACCATGCAAGTCTTCATAGCATTTGCAAATTGATGACACCATGGAACATGGAGAAGCAATGTAGTGCGATATATACACCGCGAAATTTTCAAAAAAATTTCAAGAACAACTCATAATTGCAAGAGACCATCGCATCACTCAAGGGTTTTCAGAGTGTGAAGATAAGAAAATTGTGACCATCAGCAGCCAATCTGGAAAAGAGCGAGTGGTTGAGATGAACAAGTCGGACATGTTTTGTAGGTGCTCTGTAAATATTATGAGTCCTATGGCATCCCGTGTCGTCATATCATACATGTGCTTAGAACCGAGAAGCAAAGTGACATACCTTCGATTTAAATTATGAGCAGATGGGACAAAAGATGTAAAAGGTATGTTTTTTTTTTTAAATTATTTGAACCATATTTTTTAACAATGCTCTTCAATTTATTATGTTGGTTTTGTTACAGGGAAGTATTATTTGATGACAAAGGTAACCTACTAGATGAGAAGCCCAAAGATCCTATGGAGGTTGCAATGCGTAAGAAGATTTCAGATTCACGCAAAAAAGTTTGAAGATTTAATCGAAATGGCCAAGAATTCACCGGAAGGGATGGACATCATATATTCTGGTTTATCCAATCTAGTAGAACCTGTCCAAAAGGTCACGCCTGCTGCTAGAGAGGATAAACAGGCTGAGTATGAATCTTTCCTTGGTAGTAAAATTCCAAATGAAGTGAATATACATCCACCAACAGATGTCAAGTCGAGAGGGAGATGCAAAAGAATACAGAAGAGCAAGGAGATAAAGGGTCCAAGCAAACGGAAGTGCGGAAAATGTAAGCAAATAGGGACTCATGATGCACGCAACTGCCCAAATAAGGTTGCTAGCTGATATTTTAAGTTCATGTAACCTTGTGAGACATTTTGGAAAGCTTCCTGTAAGCACTTTAGTGTGTTAGTGTTCATACAGCAGGTTACATTTTATTTTGATACTTCCTGTAAGCTCACAAAACATATCCCCAAAATATTGATATTCAGCTCTTCCTTCACTCTCTCAAATGTCTCCTCCATTCAGTTAATTGCTACAAAAAAGGCTGTCCGTATCCTTGCTGAAAATAGGTACAGCAGAATCAGTAAATATAAGGTGGAGTCATTTCAGCATTATTGCTGTATTTGCAAGTGCAATCTGATGTAGCATTTAGCCTGATCCTGTACGGCTACTGCTTCTGAAATATAAAGTGGAGTCCAGCATACAACAGGTAGTACAAGGTTCACACAAAAAAAATTGACTTCCCATCATTCAGTATTTTCATTCATTTTTTTTTTGTAACCATACATCAGAGAGTACAATGCTTGAATTACATTACACTGAAGAGATCTGTACACTGAATTACAGCTTCAAATTCACACACAGTTGCACATCAAAATGCAGTCAAAATTCACTACAAAGAAGGCACAATTGCCATTGCCAAATACACGTGCTCACTATTCTCACTACAAAGAAGGCACAATTGCCATTGCCAAATACATCAAGGCACAATTGCCATAGTCAAATACACAGAAGCACTGCTGAATTTTATTCTACATCTTCCTGCTTCAGAGCACTGCTAACTGATCTTCAGAACAGCATAGTCCCTCCATCAGAAATACTTGCCGGAAAGGGCATTGATTCACGGGCATAGTCCCTCCATCAGAACAGCATAGTCCCTCCATCAGAACTGCTGCTCCACGGGCATTGATTCTCTTGCCTGCACAAACCCACGACCCCAAAATCATCAATCAGAAATACTTGCGGAAGGGAACGTCCATGCCGTTGCGCCTCCAGCCTCCATGCCGTCGCGCCTCAACGGATACTTGCCGGTCGGGGAAGAGGAGGAGGAGGGTGCGCCGCCGTGGAGCGAGTCCCCGGGCGGGAAGCGGAGGGAGGGTGCGCCGCCGTGGGGAATGTCCCGGCCGGTCCGGCGAGCGGCGGCGAGGGGCCGCCGGGGAGCCCCTAGCCCTAGGGCCCCGAGGGGAGCGGCGGCGTCCGTTTTCGGGATGGGGAAAGTAACCCCTCCTCGCGAGTGCGGGACGGGCGCGGGGGAGTTGATCGGCCTCGGGGCCCGAGCGGGGTGTTTTGCAAAAACACCACGCGAAAAGCGGGCGTTAAACGCAAAAATTTCCCACTCGCTGCTAGCCATCGGATGGGAGATCTCTGGTCCGGATCGTTAGTGTGCACGTGTGCATATTAGGCTGTGTGCATATTACAGATGCGTATCGTATATATATATATATATATATATATATATATATATATATATATATATATATATATATATATATATATATATATATATATATATATATATATATATATATATGGACTATTTGGACCCCGGGGTCCAAATGCCATTCAGACCCCGGTGCCCATCCACCGTACGAGGAACCGTGCCCATCACCTGGGCCGCTACAGCCCATCCCCGTACGAGGAACCGTGCCCATCACCTGGTCTGCGTACACGACCGTCACGACCGTCCCTGATATTTTTTTTTTTTTTTCTTGGACAGGCTTTCTAGCTGCTGACTTTTTTTTTTTTCCATTTTTCTTCAGTTGGATTCCCGATTTTTCCCAATTTTCTGGCGGTCATTTTTTTTTTTTTTCTGTCTCGTGGAGTTGTGGATTGCTTTATTTTTATTTTAGTCCGATGCCTTTTTTTTTTTTTTTTTTTCTTGCGGTCGCTTTTTCCTTTTCACGAGGCTATTACCAAAATTATTCAAAACAAAAATATAATATACCATAGTGTTAATTGCACCAAAATCCAATATATGCTCACTTATCTTTATGGCCAAATTTATATATAACCATTAGTTTTAAATTTTTGGTACCAATAACTATTTGTTTGAGTTAATTGTGTGACCAAACCAATCGTCAACATTTGAAACTAGAAAAGTCTAATCACAAATAATAATATATGCACAAATAATGTGCTTGGTGAGAAGACCTTTAAATGATATCGAGTTATATGGAGTCACATATAATAGAATAGAAGATTGTATAGCAGGTTAAATTTAACACTGCAGGAACTCCGACATCTTTAAGAATGCCGATGATGGTCTTGATAGTATTGTAGCTCCGTAGCCCTTCTAGCTGAAGGAACTGTGGACTGCGCATGTAGCATGGATAGCTCTGTTTAGCGAGACATAAGTAGAGTCAATGTCTCTCCATAGCCTGTCATTTTGCAAAAAGGCAAGCAAACCATAAGTGTAGCCACTACTAAGCATCTATTCGCCAGTAAAATAAACTCAGACGAAAAAAAGGAATTGGCAGTGGTCTAACCTTGCACTTTGCTTGAAATGAAAGTACCGTCATTTGAGTTCTATCAAGTTCTTCATTTGTACGCACCTAAGCAATCTGCAGCCTCTTGGACCTGCAATTTGAACCATAGGATGAGATAAAGCAGGTCAAAAATAAAAAGAAGGAAAAAAGGGAACACAATTTAGTGAACCAAAACATCTTTATGTAGCAAGCATTTCATATTGATGGTGTGACAATGCTTAAAATGATTTTTTCATCATATCTACATGGAAATCATCCAAAGATAATGAAACCAAATGCACAAAAGTGAGGTGCTAACATCAAGGTAACAAGCCAGGTCACTCCAATGGCCTTGCTCTGTTTTTACTACATAAGCTCTGTTTTCTAGCATAGTTGCCTCGGATAAGCTAGTACTACAAGAGCACTTTGCCCGGTACTAGTGATGGGCAAAAATTAACTGAACTATTTATTCATGCGATGCACAAAGATGCATACAAGGAGCAAAAGATGGAACTGCAGTTTTCTTTGTGACTGATAAAATTTACTAATGGAATGCATCTATGTTCTATAATACTAACATCGACCTGTTAGGTACCAGAGGAGCAGATACTTGTGCCATCTTCGATAGCTTAAGGCTCCGTTTAGACAAGTGAGAAGCAAATGACTCATTTTGGACTAAACACTGCACATCATGTGCAGGATGGCATCCATATTCCAGCCTCATGACCTAGATAACAGACACATATATACCTCGGCCAATTTGATTCATGACGGAGAACTTCGGTGCAAGATGATTTCAGATCATATAATGAAAAATGGAACTAGAAAACATGACCATAGATTTGACGTAAAGGGTGGAACAAAAACAGGGGAATCCTGGCAATAATAGTACAAAAATTATGTAGTAAGAGAATCTCATGCTCGCTTTCGGTTTGCATTTGCAATCACTACACCACAACACTTAAATAGCAATCGATTGCGTTGCTAAAAAACTTTTAATTAGCATTGGATGGTGGGTTGCTAAAAGTTTGTGTCGGACTGGCCGTTGCTAATATTAATTATGGCGATGGATAGTCCGTTGCAATAAATATTTTGTTTTTGCATTTAATGGTCCGTCGTTGTATCATGGTATTTGGGTCAGACCGTCCGTCGCTGAATGAAGGATGGGCTTGGCCTGCTCCAAAAGACCTCTCCCGGTATCTCTTGGCCCAATAATTCCCACAAAGCCCACTAGTCACTATACATGGCACAACAGAACCACCGTGAGGGAGGCCATGACCCCGTGCGACCCCATCCAGGCATCCACATCTCGCGTCGACCCAGTCCGAGTACTCTCCTTCCCAGAGCCGAGCAACAGGCTGAAACCCTAGCGGTGCTGCGCCGCGCCGCCGTCCGCGCGACTGCCAGGCTCGGCTCGCGGCGGCCCTCCTCCTGATCCGCCGGCCAAGATCTACGCGTGGCAGCGCCACGCCCCACCCGACGGCTGACCCAGACTGTGTTGTGTTGTGCTGACGGCGACAGGGGGCGGCG
The DNA here is from genome assembly GCA_015847255.1 of Hyparrhenia diplandra. Taxonomy (NCBI): domain Eukaryota; kingdom Viridiplantae; phylum Streptophyta; class Magnoliopsida; order Poales; family Poaceae; genus Hyparrhenia; species Hyparrhenia diplandra. The sequence continues at coordinate 18,902 of JADLZK010007784.1, read as the reverse complement.
CTCCACTCCTGGCGAGCAGCGGCGGAGACGGATGCCGGGGACGCGGCCGGCGGCCACGCGGGGCGGTCGGGGCCTGCTGCTGGCCTCGGGCGTCTTGCATCTACCGGATATACAAGGCGTCGGCAGCTGGTGGCTGCTGCTTCTAGCTGCTAGGGACTGATGTGGAGCGCCCAGGGACCAGCGCAACACCGGCACCGGCACAGCGCCCAAGCGCCGATGTGCACACCAATTTGGGATGACGGAATCCAAGGTGCTCTTTTTTCTCAGATTTTTTTTTTTTTTTGCCATGTCTACGGTCTGACTATTCCTTTTTCTATGTTGTTCGAGATAGCTCATGTCCCTTTGAAATGATTTCTGGGTTATTAGAATTTCACTTTAGATCTGCAATCTAAATTTAGCCCTTGTCATTAATCATTACTTGGTTTCTAATCTTGTTTGGAAATTTAGCTATATTCTCTTGCTAGTGTGTACAGGATTTGCATCTGTTTGGATAAATTGATGTATTGTCCCAAGTGCAGAGGTTGTGTCTAGGAACAGGTGCAGATTAGCATTCCTACAATCTGGCACTAGCACATTCCCCAATGATGTTGTTATTGTGAATTACTGCATTGCAAATCTTCTGCAAAGTTGCCTTAACTATTGGCTACATACTTATGTCCAAACTTGGTGGTTCAGAATGACATTGGCTATGAACTATGCTGTCCAAGTTGTGCAATCAACCAATAAAATTCTAGATCTGTTGCTACTTCTGATAGGGGATGTGTATTAGATAAAATTATAACGAGGGTTGTCATATATATACCTTATCCAGGTGGTAGTTTGTTCCCTCAGTAGTTAGAAAATATGATGCTTATCTCTGTAGATTTCTATCAATTGCAATGCTCTACTCTCATCTTCCCCCTTCCTTCTCTGTAGATCCATCCCAGCAGCAGCAGCCTGGCTCACTTGTGCTCCTCACTTTCAGGTAATTTAATTGGTGCTTTGCTGCTTTGTGAATTTCCCATGGCCGTGGTGAGTAGTACAATTGTACTCCAGATCCGTTGGTGTGATCTTCACCATCGTGGGTGCAATGCAAGAGTGAACATGGAGGCCTTTTGCATCCAAGCCAACAAGGTCTCTATATGCAATCAATTGCAAAATAGTATGTACAGGATTTGCTTCTGTTTGGAATTTTGGATACATCGATGTGTTGTCCCAAGTGCAGAGGCTGTGTCTAGGAATAGGTGCAGATTAGCATTCCTTCAATATAGTCATACTTAGAAGTTAAAACGAATTGCTTGTACAAACTAAACCTGATTGCCATGTCAACTTTAGGTGCAGCGGTTCAGTCCTTATACAGCTAACTATGCAGCAGTGTTTACTACCATTGTTTACTTATTATTTTTTCTTGACTTACTAGAAATGATATGATAAAGATGATGCAGCCTTGGACACCAAGAGGAAAAGGCAATCATGCAACGTTCAAGTTTCTTCATATAGTAGGCAGTGTGAGACATGCTTGTACTGAACACAAAATGGTATGGAAACTTGTCATTGTCATCTCATTTGAATGGATCATTTTGGGGCATTTTCACTTGTGCAAATTTAAAACTTTGTAGTGTCAGCAACTTGGGCGCCCTCCTCCGAAGAGATGAAGTCTACACATAAACACATACAAGAAAAAATGGAGTACCTTCAAGGCCAGCAACATCAACAATGGCAAGTTTTTTTTCTAGAAAGCACGGACCAACACTAGTTTGCTGCGTGAAATATATGTCTTACATGATCTTCGATTTGATTCTTCAAAGAGTACCATAGTGGCCAGCTAGTGCAAATTTTGTTACTACCTAGCCTCTGCAAGTTATTTACCATGGGTGAGTTAGTAGAATGCATATTATTGCTTTTAGTTGATGGCTTTTGAACATGGAAACAATGTTTGATGGTTGTATGCTTGTATGTTGGCTTGATGTCAACAAGCTAGTGACATGATGACATATATGTATACATTTGATATTTGGGATTACGACTGATGTGGTCATTTGTGTATGTCCTCCAAAAATCTGCACAATATAATATAATTTTAATATTGTATTGGTCCTGTTTTATTTTTTTATTCATTTATGGATGAGCTCGATGGATTGTCAGTTGCTGAAACATCATACTGCGATAGACCATCCGTTGCTAAAGGCTCTAACCAGTTGTCCGTTGCTAAAGTTTTACCATTGAACGTCCGTGGCTAAACGTTGGTCCGTTGTTGTATGTATTTAACTACGGCTTCATTAGCATCTGCTGAGGTCCGTGGCTATAACTTTCAGCAACGGACTATAAGTCGCTATACCCCCCTATAGCAACTCCAAGTCGGGCCATTAAGGGTTGTGGTATAGTGAATATAAAACCTTGATTATGAGCAAAATTTAATAACAATTAAGAAAATGCAGCAAGACTATACCTTGTGTTGTCTCTTATAGATTACGATTTCTACTATTTCAAGACTTATGCAAAGAAGGGCAAAACAAGTAATCCTATTCCTAGTATTTCTATCGGTTCCAAATTTCTTATCGTTTAGCCATTGTTTGCAAAAAAATTGAAATAATGTTGTCTGATTTCTCACATGAAACTTTATTAATTGTAATTGCAAGATATCTACTTACGAATGTAATGCAAGTATAAAACACTTCACAAGAAGATATCTATTGAAGTACTTCTCCCGATGACAAGCCTCAGAATTTCTCTTCTCTATAACTCAAGGCCTAACAAGTTAAGAGTTCAGTTATGTACTCTGAATAAAAATCTAAATTGTTTTTTTTTTTAATATTTAGAACATGTGTGCAGTAGAGTGAGAGCATGTTGGAAATCGAGCTGGAATTATGAGTCTATCAAATACAAATTGAAAGGACAATTAGAGATTTTCATCAAAGGGCTCGGAACTATCAAAGCTTTGTGCACATACAACACTCTTTAGAATTGTGATTGAATTAGCTTAACAATTGAAGATGAAATTTGGCGAAATAATCTGCATGTAACATGAATGCAAGATTTCAAGAACTATGGAGCTGCTTGCTTGGATGACAAATGTAAGAAGATTCCGCAATAGAATATATAACTATAATTGGAAGCTGATATAATTCTAATTAGCCACCAAGAACAAATGTCTTTAATAATCATTTCTTCAGAGAAATGGATCTCTTTAAAGGCGGCCAATTTATTAGCAACAATCATTTTAGAACTTCGAGATAAAAAATAAAAATTTTGATATTTTTCATAAGCTAAAAAGATCATGTCCTGATTCTTCAATGTGACCTCATCACAGATTAGTATTACCAAAAAAAAAACACAGTAGTGTCCTAGCCGAGTACTTTTTTCCCCAAGCATAGCAGGATAAACTATTGTTTGAAGAATTGACCTTGTAGATGAGTAGCCATGCAGCGCTAAAAATCATTCGACAGAAATGGTCTCCCGTCTGCATGCAAATTAGTAGTGGTGATTGATTAATGACTCACAAAATCAAAATGAAATTAGAATAGGAAACGTCGAGTCCAGAGCTGAAATAATCACGAAATTATCACACATTTATCCATCTCACAAATTCACGGGGTTGACAGTTGATTTCAGCATTAGACACGAACGTTTAACTTTATAGTGAAAAACACCCGCACATCCATGACCATTTAATGTACAAAACATTCTAACAGAAAAGAGATCGATTAATTAGCTTAACTAACAGTGAAATATTCTAATTATATATCTTTTGTTCACAACACTTTGCATCGATCCCTAAAATAAATAGAGAACAATGATAAAGAGATTGATCATACATATTTGGTGCTTCCATTCTCGATTGACCATCCATAACTTAAAATAACATGAGGTATGAATAATAAGCTGTGGTAACGAATGGGCCTGCTTACCTCAAGCTCTAAATCAACCACTGTAAGCACTGCTGCTGCACATGGAACCTCATGTTTTAGAACATTGAACTGCAGATTAGAACCACAAAATCTTCTAGTTCATTTGAGCTTGCCTGATTAGTGATTAGAAAAGTGTGTCCACCAAAAACGATTAATAAGCGTCCACAAAATCACTAAACATAAAAGAAACTCAAGTCAACCTGCTGCAACAGGAATTAATAAGCTGAAAACTAGAACTTCTAGTTCATTTGAACTTGCCTGATAAAAATGGTTAGGGACCAGGGTGTGGAGCAGTTCAACGGATGGTGGAGGCATTGATACTTCTCCTCCTCCTTGATCCATAGGAATAGGTAAGACCATTTGCACGTATACAGCCTATTAATTTATTAAACTACTGCATAATAATCCATCTAGTTCTCAGACAGGAATGAGCACCTGCAGCTTCACATTTGACATCAATTCTTTGCTCCCCGCCTGTTGCCTAATCAATCCAAAATTCCACGAGGAGGTTCTCTATTCAATCAAACTTGCACGAAAAGGAGGCACCGGCGACCATGGCTCTAGATCTTGACGGAGAGATGAAAGGGCATAAATTATAAATTTTGTTGGTTCCGGGCGGAGATAGGGAGAAGGAAAGGACGACCTTGTCGACCGCTCGCTCGTCATCCCGCTCGAAGCCCGTCTGAGAGGGTGGGTGCTCGCCCGGCCCAGGGCGGCCGGCCAGCCGGCCCGGCAACGGTCTGTGCTCGCCGCACAGCCTCGTGAGACGAGGCGGCCCCACGGGGCTAGTCCCGAAGCGAGCAAGGCAGCTCGACCGGTGCCGTGCTCACGCTACCGGGGGTCGGGAACAGCGCCGGGCATTGGTGGGGCCGCCGGGTGTAGATCCAGTGGGTGCTCCCGCCGGCAAGGGAGCCGGGGAGACCGCGACACCGAGGTGGAGAAAAGGGTGTCGCCGTGGGGTGGGAGGGAGACGGTGCCGGGACACCTTCCGCACCGGGTGGCCGCGCCGTCACCGTGTGGAGGATCGTGCCGCCGCCATGTGGGCCGGGTCACCGCGCCATCGACGGGAAACGGGTGGGGGCGGTGTGGTCCGCCGCTAGTCCGGGGCCTCTGCGCAAGAGCCCCGCCCCGCCGCACCGGGCGGGAGGTAGCGTGACGGGTAGGGGCGGATCGGAGGCGGCGCAGCGGGGCGGATCGGAGGCGCCGGCGGTGACGCACGGCGCCGGGCGGAGGGGATCTGGATGCTAAATGGAACCGCAAAGAAATCGTGGGTGGGGTCGCGCGGCTTCGAGCCGGCCGCTCGAGCACGTGGCTGGGTGGGCTGCGGAACTGCTATATGTTGCTAGACCTCGCGGTTGGGATGGGCTTGGGCCTATGAGCCTCAGGTCCGACGGCGGGGTGCGCCTGTTTCCTGCGGTGTCTATTATGAAGCTGGGGTCTGAATGGTATTTGGACCCCGGGTACCCCGGTACCATATATATATATATATATATATATATATATATATATATATATATATATATATATATATATATATATATATATATATATATATATATATATATATATATATATATATATATATATATATATATATATATATATATATATATCATACCACAATTTGATCTAATAAATATTACTAATTCTCTATAGTTTTGGTGAAACTTTGAGGTGCTATATTGACTCTCCAAAAAAGTTAGAATAACTTATAATTTTACTTGAAGGGACTCGGTATAACCCGTTCACAAAACTGTGCAATACAGTTGACTATTCCTCCAACAGTCAGGTATACGTAGCTGCTCCCTCATGCATCATGTAAGATTTTCTGACCACTATTGTTTCTCTTTGATTATCGATCTGTGTCATGCATGTTCATTGGATATAAGTCCTCGGTCCTAGGTGACCAGCCGGCCGCGGCGACCTACCTGATGAAACGATCGAGGCAGAGTACACTACCAGCAAAACCGGCCTTTTGACGTCAGGACTGGCGTGGCGCCTGGCCGTGTAGTGTATATATCTGAGTATCTTCTTGTACGGAGTATCTCCACGTCAAGACTTCCACCGATCGAGCTAGCTGGTGGCAACTGACGACGACGCTGAGAGCCAGAGCGGGCAAGATGAGTGTGCCAATCCCCGGTAAGTCGGAGTGGCCGGAGCTGGTGGGCATTAATGCGACGCTGGCGGCGACGGCGATCGCCCACGACAGGCCGGACGTGGCCGTGGTGGTGCTCCCGCCGGGGTCGCTGGTCGACCCATCAGACCCCTACGATTACAACTCCAAGCGCGTCCGCGTCTTCATCGACGACAACCTCCTTGTCTCCCGGGTCCCCGTCATCGGATAGTCAACGAGCGCCCTATTTATCTGTGTCATGTGTGTGTCGTCGTCGTTATCATCATTGTCATCTGTTCATCACGGTGTGCCACGATCGATCTGTGTGTGTGGCGTGATGGAATAAATGCCTGTTGTTCATGTCCTGTAGCTCCCTCTCAGCAGAGACATGCATGGATGTCTAGGCATGATTAATACTCCCTCCAGTACGGTATTAGAAGTCGTTTTTTGGACAAGGTTTGGGTCAAACATCGGAATATAAATCATCAATAACTTTTAAGTTGTTGAGTTTGTAAATGTAAAAGTTATATGAGTAGATTTGTCTTAAAAAATACTTCGATAAAAGTATACATATATCACATCTTCATAAATATTTTTATAATAATAAGAGGTCAAAGTTGTGTTTTAGAGACCGTGTTGCTGTCCCTAAACGACTTCAAATACCATCCCGAGGGAAAGTACTTTTTAGTTCCTTTAAAAAACACTTCTTTAATTCTAAATTATAATTCATTTTACTTTTTTATATCAAATTTAACCACTTGCTTTATTCAAAAAATTTGTGTAAACATAGTCAAATATAAGTGATATTTGAAGAACTTTGGATAATAATGCAATGAGTAAACTGTATGCACCATACACAATTACTTGGCTGTCATATGAAAATTAGTCCACCAACTTAAAAAATAGAAATATTTAATGTAATAACTTGGCATGTGCAGCCAAATTGGTCCAACAATTTGTAAAATATGCTCGGTTTAGTGCAACAACTTGGCAAATTGGAGCAGATATGGTCCAAACGTTATTGTCACAAACCACAGACAATAACGTGCAGTTGTGTAGCTGATGGGTGCAGCCACCACGTCGATGCCCCTCCATGGGGTGGCAGACGACGACGACGATGATACCGATCAAGAGTTGTGCGGCATTATGGCCTTGGGGACTACTTGAGGGAAAGCCTCAGCAAAGGTGTGATGTTTTGCTGACGGCAGTTACCTTGCTAGGGTGTCACGCATTTTCCCTTGCTAGCTTGGTCTTCGAATGTGAAATCCCGGTTCTTTTGTTGAACGAGGGATGGTGGCGCTATATATTAGCGTCGTCTGATTCCTGAAGGTCTGTTAGATTTTTTTCACATCGGTGGGCCCGTTTGATGTGTGGAGGTTGGATTCATGTCACCTTCAGTGGTTCCTCCTTGTTTCTCGGGCCGTTTGAAGTGTGGATGTCGGTCTTGTACTGTGAAATCAGTGCTCTTGGACGTGGCTCTATAACGATGACATAGGGCGATCTTTTTTTTTCAAAGCGTACCATTGGCACGTATTACATTAAGGGAAATTAGAGTTTTATACGTCACACACCTTAGCCAAAAGAATTGGCCAAAGCGCACGAAAGAACACTGACAAGAATCACCGGTTTTAACGGTGGCGCGATACGGATGTACTAAAAAGTAAAACTAGTGCGTGACGAAGGTGGCTGAAGGGCGCGTGGTGCCGCCAACGCACCAGCCCGCAGCATGGGGAAGATCTCGCGTCGCCGCCGTGGGTTTGCGGATGAACCGCGCCGCTGGTGCTTCCGGAACTTGCTCTTTAGCTCGGGGGCCCGGAGTGCATGACGCCGTGTCGACCGGGCGTCCCTCAAGCTTGCCGAGCAGCACCAACAACGGCGCCTTCCGCTGGAACCGGATCGTGCCTCTCCCGATTCCCCACGAGCTGGGCACGCCATACGCCCAGTCATCATCAGTGATCCTGGACGAGCGGAGGGTAGGCTGGCCGCCGAGGATAGGCTCGTCAAGCGGGAGGGTGAGCGACGCCAGGAAGTCCTGGACGGAGGCAGCCGTGGGCACGGGTGCGGGCTCCGCAGTAGGTCCCCCAATGTCGACGATCTCTCCGGGTGGACTAGGGAGGCGGGTAGCACCACGGCTCCTGCGCCCGAACTCCGCGCACTCTTCCCCGCAAAACCGGGCACCGAGCGGGGAAGGATTTTGCGCACATTCTCCCGCTTGGAGGACGGCGCAAAGCATCCCCGGGCTCCATGGAACCTCGCGGCGATCGAGGGGTTAGGGGTAGGCACCGCGTGCACGGGCTGCTTGGCCCACTTGTTGGACCGGACACGCCACGCCGCTTCTCCGGCCGGTGTTCGCGGAAGGCAGATTTGGCGCCGGCCGGTCGGCGCGGCGTGGTACCGCTTGTCATCGACAACCCCTTGTTCTTCGCTTGCGAAGTGGGACCTTGGCGATCCCGCTAGTGTCAAAGTCGGTGAGTCGATGAAGGCCGCCGCGAACCGGCCGCCACCTCCGACACTTCCGCTACCGGCCGAACGGCGTGTCGGCGAAGTGGTGGACCCCGCTTCTGCGCCACGGACCCCTCCGGCCCCTCCACCAAGGGCTGACCCGCACCCCCGGGACGTGGAGGGGCTGGGCCCCGGCGCTGGCGACGCCGGCAGGTCCGCCCACCCCCGATCCTCCGAAGCTTCCGCCTGCGCGAAGCGAGCGTGACCATCTTGCAGATTTGTAAGGGGCGTCGGGCACGCATCCGGCCCGGGGCTGTCACGACCCGACCCAAAGCACAAGTAGCCAACGCTATTGGCGGCTGGAAGAGCGGTGATTCACTGTCTCATCCTCCTTGCCACAAAATTTTACAGGTTGTCGATTTGTCATTTGTCCCACTTCCTAATCTTCAGTTGTTGGGTTGTCTGAATTCGATCATACCAAGCCACATCCACGGGGAAATTCGAACTTTGAGGGGCACTTAGAAATTCCGCACATCCATCATCATTATTGTATTTGTGCGCGCTTCTAGAAGGACTCAAGGCGTGGACCGGCGTCATTATGTTTAGGAAGTTTATATTTTTTTTAGATAAAGGAATTACATTCCAGCCTCTGCAGTAATACACACGACCTTTCGGTCTCTACACTACCACACGCAGCCTAATTATTACAAGAAAAAAGGAGAAACTTTAGTACAGCGAAAATCATACTAAAGGTCGCCTGTGTCCAGTATCAATTGACCTCACTCGTCGACAACATTAAAGTGAGCTCCATTGGACACATAAGATAGCGACGTGTATCCCATCAACCTTGAAGAGGTATCTTCCACGCGGAGGGCACGAGGTAGGACAAGAGCAAGAGGCGGTCTGACCGCCACTTTGATCTGCAGCGACAGATCCGGCCAACACTGGCCGCCACCTCGTTGAAGGGATGCACCTAATCCATCGCTTGCAATAGGATGGATAGGGCCTTGCACCAGTGCATCACACTTGTAATCTTGTTAATCAAATCACAAGAGTGACACAACACACCATCGCATACTTGACCATATTATCGCGATCATCTTCAAAAGTTAAGGAAGAAATGACCCATGTAGAAGTGAGAGACACTAGAAATTGTCTCTATTCTCCATGGTTCAACACTTGTCATTGTAGCTTGGGCCGATGCCACCGACGAATCGCCAGTACGCCGCCATCCGCACACGCGAAACTTGGCGGCGACCGGCCACAAAGTAACGACAAACGGGTTATGAGGGATGGATTTGACCATTGATTGTCGTGGCGAGGAGATCTGCAGGCTCAAGAGCGCCGCCCCCCACCGTCAAGATTGGAGGCAGGTCCTGCAGACTCGCCGGCGCAAGGCGGCGGCGTCGCCGTTGAAAATAGAAGGCGGGGTCTTGCAGTCTCGCCGGGGAAGGAGCGCCGTCGTCACCGTCTTTGGGCTGCTGCCACCGTCAAGATTGAAGGCGGGATCTTGCAGACTCGCTGGCGCAGGGGGTGCTGCCGCCGTCGCAACATGGACAGTTGGGGGAGAAGTGGCGGGGTTACAAGACCCACGCCGTCCTTGCCTGTGCGGATTGGCCCGTCGGTCGGCTCGACAAACGGCCGGCCGGTGGAAGAGCGGGGAGAGATTCGCCCGCCGCCGGAAATTAGGAAGTTTATATATACAAGCGTTTGCACGGAATGGTTGTGGCCTATATATAAACGTGTCGTAGAGGTATCTGAATATATACGACGACGTTCTCACACTAAGCTCATCTCAGCTAGAGGTAGCAAGTGACAGTAGCTCGTGGAGCAACCGGCGGCCGGCCAACACGATGAGCACCATCGGGCGATCATACGAAGTCATCGTGGCCGGAGGTGGTGGGTTGGCCGGCGACACCGGTGGTGGCGACGCCAACGAGAGGCCCGATGTGGCCGTCTTTGGTGCTGTGTTTTCTCTACCGATATTTTAAAAATCTCGGTGGTCAGCGATAGACGGGAATATCGGATATATCGAAATTTATCGATGATAGAAATAAAATTTCGGACAAAATTTAGACAAAAAATAACTCATTTTATTCAGGAAAACACATTTTTTTAGATAATGGATAAAACAATCCGCCTCTACATCCGGGGATGTACACAGCCAATTATTACAAAAATTGAGGAAAAGAAACAACGACCGCAAGCCGAAAGTGTCTCAGAACATAGACAAAAAGAATTAAAGCAAACGGAATAAATGTTTCCACCCCCTATTGGAAATTTCTAAGGCAATCATCTCCAATTGTTTGCTCAATGCAATCGGGGCATCCTTTGTTTGCTCATCATGCTGTAATTGGGCCCGAAGCGTAACCAATAAACTCCCCTCAAAGATAACCTTTATAATTGAGTTAGATTTCAATTTTTTAAAAATTGTGTCATTGCGACATCTCCGATGGCCCAGAATAAAGGCAGCTACACCAACCCAAATCAATGGCTTAGATTGTTTATGTTGATTGTTAAGCCAAGTACCAAACATATGGCTAACTGAAACAGGTTGGGTAAGGTTAGTAGCATAGAAAATAACCCTCCAAATCATCTTGGTAAAAGGGCAATCAATTGACCCGGCACGCGTCTGCGTTTGCATCGACAACATGGGCCTTGTCATCGGGATACCATCCATCGGCTAGCTGCGGCTACGGGCAGAGCTCCTTGCTGCTTTTATCTAGTAATTTTTTTTAATGTCGTCAGGTGTGTCCTGGTCGTCGTCGTGGTCGTCTGCTCATCAGTCATTGACCGCATGCACCGGTGCCGCGATCGATTGAGCTGTATGTGTGTGTGTGTGGGCGTGTAATAATGGAATAAATACCTGATGTTCATCAGGCGTAATCAGTTGAAAGTTATTTTCAGACTGGCCATTAGGATCAGGTTTCAGTCCTGAAAACAAACATGGATCTGCAAGCTCCACAAAGGAATATGGAGGTTTAGTATAAAAAAGCAGTAAACCCCCGGTGCAACGCATGGATATTTATGTAGTATAGTTAGTAAAAGTAACAGTAGCATTTATGTAAGAACGCTCTATATATGATTGCTGCCAGTGTGTTACTCATTGTCGGGACTTAATGCGTGCCAGTATTAGGCCTTATTTGGTAGCTAGGGCTCTGAGCCTTCCTTAATTTTTTTTTTTTCGTGCTTTGCACGTTTTGCATTAAGAGAAGTGGGAACAAAGTTATAAAACACGTGTGGCCAACGTCGCCGAGTCACCATTGGCCGCACAGGTTGAACACTACAAACATCACCAGGCTTTAACGGTGGAGCTTAGAGGTTTGTGCTAACTAAGTAAACTAAATTGCGACTTAATGCGGCGCGTACAACCGTTTAAGGCTCGTGCAATCCCTCCCGCTCTTGTCTCGCCAAGGCCCGCTTCCGGCGAGCCGCGAGCATGGGGAAGGCAGCGCGCATCACCTCCGCCCAGCAGACTGTACCTCAGCACCGGGCGAAGTAGTGGTGGAACTTGGTGGCGATCGTAGTATCCGGGTATTAGTCACCGCATGGTCGGGACGCCCCTCAACTTGTTCAAGAATACTCGTTGCGCTGTTTCACCGGTCAGGGATCGCGTTTGGCGATTTGGCGGCCAACCGGTCGCTACGACGTAAAGGGACCAATGATCGTCAATGGCCTTGGAAGTCCGGAGGCGGCGGAGACATGATCGAGGCACTTCCAACGGCAGCGTCAAGGAGTCGATGAAAGCGATCACCGAAAGCCACCGTGGGCGCACCGATATGCGCGAGGAGGAGTGGGCCTCCGGGCCATGGTCGGTCTCCTCCTCAAGTGAGGGAGAGGCGAGCCACCAACGACCGCCGCCCCAGCCGAAGCCGCTAGCACATCATCGGGCCCTAGATTGTCGACGACCTCATCTCCGGCGGCTTGATCAGCGGTGGCATGGCATGGACGTCCGCGTTCTCAAACGCCACGACCATCTGCGTTGAGGTTGACCATACGGCGGCGAGGGGCTCCAACTCCACGGCGGCGGACGCGCGGCGAGGGAGGCCGCAAGCTCGTCAAGCATGGGGTCCACCGGCGGAATGCTCCGCGACCAGCCATGGCTCGAACACAAGCGGGTCGGTGGGTGTGCCGGCGTTGCTCACCACCCTCGAAGGCATGGCGCCACTCCCCCGGTAGGGCAAGGCCGATGTCGAGGGGCGAACAAAATCCTTCCGACCCGAAGAAAGAAGGCACGGAGGCCCGGCCGCCCCTAGGCGACACAGTCGCCCGCCACGGTTGTCGGCGATCTGCGCGGTCTTGAGCACGGGGTCGAGGCTCCTCGGCGCGCGTGTCGGGGCTCTGCGCGCCCGGCTCGGGAGGTCTTGTGTGGTGGGCGATGTCAATGTCTGCGGTTCCTCGCCCGGTGCCTCGTCTTTGGCGAAGAGGTAGCGGGGCGAGGGAGGAGCATCGGGCGGCGGCGTGATCCCGGCCGGCGGTTGAAGCGAGGCGGAGCAAGGGGCGGCGGCCGCGGCCCGGCGGCGGGTGGGCGAGGCGCGCCGGCGTCCCGCGCTGCGCCTGCGGGCGGCGGTGAAACCATCATCGTCGGCGGCCCGGGGCATGCGGCGGCGGCCCACCCCCCGGCAAGCTAGGCTCGCGATGGCGGCCGGCGGCGGCCACCGGTGGCGGGCCCGATGGCTATGACCCGGGCGGGTGTGCGGGGGGCAGCGCCGCGCGGCTGGCGGGCGGCGAAGCCGTTGGTGTGCTTACCTACCTGAGAGGATGAGCGTGCCGCAAGAGTGGAAGTCTTCCGACCGTGCCCGGCGATGGCGGTGGCGAGTGCGGCGTCGATTGCGCTTGGAGCGAGATGGTTCGGGCGCGGGATCGGCGTCCCTGCGAGCGGGAGGATCGGCGGGCCCTGGCGTAGTGGCGAGGAGGGTCGATGTGCTGTCGGTGGCGTCATCCCGGCCCGGTGGCGCGACACGCCTTCAGGTACCGCGGGGAGGGAGCTCGTCCACCTCATCCTCGGCGTCATCGATGAGCCCCACCCTCCAGCGCTCCTCCTTGGACCTACGGCGAGAGGGCATGAAGGGATCGGCGTCGGGGAGAGGGCCTTCGTGCGGCCTCCATGGCCGGCGTGCCGCCACGCCCGCCCGGGGGCCTGCCTTGGGGCTGCGGTGGATGGAGGCGACGGCGAGCTTGGAGCGAGATGGGCGCCACGAGGATGACGTGTCGGGATCCGGCCGGCCCAAGGAGCCGGGGCGTGTCGGGCGGGGAAGCTGCGGGTGCTCGGCGGGCCCCAGGCTCATCCCCGGCGGCGTCCCCTCCATCATCACGACCCGGGCTTCCACGGCGGCGGTTGACACGCGGGGCCTGAGGCCGTGTCCCGGCGCAGGGGCGGCGAGGAGCAGCAGCGGCGTCCATGCCCCAGCCCGCGCCGCGGGCGAGGTGCCCTGGCGCCCCGAGATGCGGAGCGGAGGTCGAGGAAGACGGTGCAGCCGGTGTCGCGGTCGATCTGCGCCGCCAGGAGGGTGCCGGTGCTGAGCTCGGCGGGCGGGACGCCCAGAGGGCCGCGCAGGGGGCGTCCTCGCCGGATCCGGCAAGCACAGCTGCGGATCCGCCGCTGCTGGCCGCCACGACGGCAATGGCGGCCGCGACCCCCACCTGCAGCAGCGTGACCGCCCGGGGAGGGGCGCGCGCGCTGGTGCCCTCGCAAAAGCGGTGAAGAGGGAGGTTGCGGGGAGGGAGGGGGAAGTGGAGGAGGATGGGGTGGGAGGGCTGGTGGGTGCGGGCGCCGACGCCCGGAGGGGCAGCCAGCGCCGCGGCGGAGGCTGCTGGGGGCCGCCAGGCTCCCTACGGGAGCGTCGCCCCCAACGGCTCTCTCATCTCTGGTTCGCGGTCATAAATTCTGAGCCTTCCTTAATTAAATGGCTTCGAGTCCTGTATATCATTGTAGCGACCAGCGAGCTCTAGCAGCAAGACATAAACGGCCGGGGACATGCATTGTGGTGACCGGCGAGAGCGGCGGCTTTACAGCAAAACAAAAACGGCGCCAAGGACATGCGTTGTGGCAATTGGCGGGAGCGGCGACCCCTAACAGCAGGACAAAAACGGGCGGGGACGGGACATGCGGTGTGGCAAGATGATCGGCAAGATGTGTTTAGCTGTGAGGACTGCGTGCCAAATGAAGCAGCGTGATCGGCAAGATCTAACATCGAGCCCCAGCAGCAAAACAAAAACATGCTGATGCAACGAGGCATACGCGCGCGTTGGCGTCAGGAATGGCGTCACAGAGTTTATAATACATGTGTCGTAGCCAGAAATGGTGTACGCGTGGCGTCTATATATACTTGTCGTAGAGGTATCTGAATATTTACAACGACAACATACGCCGATACTGTCTCGCACTGAGATATCATCAGGTAGAGCTAGCTAGTGACAGTAGCTCATCGTCGAGCAGCCGGCCGGGCGGCAAAAGATGTGCGAGCCAAACAAGTCGTCATGGCCAGAGCTGCTGGGCTGGCCGGCGACGCAGGCGGTGACGACGATCGGCCAGGAGAGGCCCGACGTGGTCGTCGAGGTGCACCCGCCGTCGTCGCCGATCGTCCCCGGCTTCAACCCGAAGCGCGTCCGCGTCTTCATCGACAAAAAAATGGCCTTGTCTCTCAGATCCCTGCCATCGGCTAGCTGCGCTACGGCTGGCTATAGCCAGTGGGCACCAGGCCAGCTGCTTTTGCTGTTTTAATCAAATCTATTTGGTGTCGTCATGTGACCTCTCGTCGTCTGATCGAGCTGTACCTGTGTGTGTGTTGCGCGTAATAATGGAATAAAAAACTTGCTGCGTTTTTGTCAAAAAAAAAAAAAAAAAACTTGCTGCGTCCTCTAGATATTGCCCTGTGTCGTGCGTCGTGCATGGCCTCGCTCTCGCCTTGGACTGATATGCAATGATACGTGTATGTGTGATTACTGCCAAGTCATCCATTGTTGTACATGCTACTCTCAATCTTGAGCATGCAACCCGAGGCCCAAACGCCTTGGACCAAGCCCGACAATATATTTGGCCCGCCCAAGCAGGCCACAGTCCCATTTGTACCGGGCCGACCTAAAGCACATGTAGCTGGCCGTGCTTGGGTGGCAGCCACCTTGGCCCGCCCGGGCACCGTCCCATTTGTACCGGGCCCACCGTGATTTTTTTCATCCATTAACCGTTGTCCAGGATTAACCGTGACCTCCCATCGGTGGCGGGCAGGCCTGCCACCACGATAATGATAAACGCCCACCACCAAAAAAATTTTCGGTAGTAGTGAAAGATTCTCTTTGCCGAGTGCTCGAAAAAAAACACTCGCCAAAGAAGTGGGCACTCGGCGAAGCCTCAGATTCCGGTGGTGCCGAGCACAGCCTCGGTCCCAACATACTGATACTGGTGTTCACTCATACAATTCTTATGCATGCTTGTCTTCTAACTCTCAGCCAGCAGGTATGTTTTGTTATATAGCTCTATTAACGGCGTTGTCAACTTGGTCCCCGTCGTCGGATAGCCAGCGCCCCCGATCTGGCTTTGTCTTGAGTCAATTGTGTCGTCTCGTGTCGATCGCCGCAGTCTGTCCATTACGGTGTGCCAATGATCGCAGCAGTCTATGTGGTAACGTACAATGAAATAAATACGTGCTGATGTTGCCTGTTTATGTGTGTCTACGCCCTCAGCCGTACGTAACTGTAAGAAGATAGAATTGGTGTAATAGATAATGTATTAGCCTGAGAACACACAGTTACATATAGGGGAGTGCTAGAGAGAGATCACCACTCAGAGAGCTACAAGAGAGGATGTCCACATGACTGAATCAGCAGTGCATGAATACATGCCAACAGTCTAACATATCTGGAGATATCCCAATATACTCTAACATCCCCCTTGATCCACAGCGGGGCGCTTGCAGACGGTGAGGCCGGAGAAGGAGAAGAAGCCAGAGGTTGAAAGCCAACGATCGACATCCCCCGCGATCGTAGCGGCCGATGCATCGTGAATCTTGTGGCTGGAGGTTGCTCAAGCAAGGCGGTAGCCCTTTGTGCGATGTCGAGGTAGCCGAGCACGAGGGCCGGTAGCCATGGTCGAAGATGCCGTGCGTAGCGTAGCCGTGGTCGGCGTAAGCTGTCGAGCTTGCCGGGGAGTAAGGAGCCGCCGGAGCCGCGGGCGCGCGGGGGCGCCATGGTGGATGGTAGGCGCAAGGGGAGCCACCAGGGCGAGACGGCGACGCGTCGAGGCAATCGAAGAAGGTCGATGCGAAGTCGATGCGGTCGGGGAGCCGACGGCGAGACACTCGGGTTTGCCACGCCGGAAATGCCTCGGGGGCGATGGCGCGCACGGTGTTGCCAATACGGACGTGTGCAAGGGTGCACCACCAGGCGCCTCGTCACGAGGACCAGCGGAGAAGGCCTCCATGGCTCTCAAAGCGCGGAAAGAGGCGGCGGGGTAGAAGGTGCCGATCGGCGACTGCGGTTGTCATTTGGAGAGAGATGCTCGTCGCGGTGCGAGGAGAGAAGGTGCTTCGTGACCGCCCGTCGCCGCCGCCGTCGTCTCTCCCCTACGCCGGTTTCTTGGACTCGCGTCCGATCCGTCTGCCGCTGTGCAACCGAGGGGCAGCGGCTGCTTCGCTCGATACCATGTAAGAAAATAGAATTGGTGTAATAGATGATGTATTAGCCCCGAGAATACACGATTACATATAGGGGAGTGCTAGAGAGGGATCACCACTCAGAGAGCTACAAGAGAGGATGTCCACATGACTGAATCAGCAGTGCATGCATACATGCCAACAGTCTAACATATCTGGAGATATCCCAATATACTCTAACAGTAAACATTACTATACTAGCTCTTGGCAATTCGTCAACTTTTACAAGCGTGGGAACACAACATCGATCGCTTTATCGGAGAAAGAAAAAAAAAAGAACACAACAAGCGCTTACCTTATCGATGCGTGTTCTTCATTTCAAGACTTCGAACAACAAAAAAGTGTCATGACATCCAATCAAAAAAAAAGTGTCATGACATGAGATCTCTAGCTACTCGGCTAGTGCTAAACAAAAACATATGCACAAAGAACTCATAATATGTCGCATGTAACTTCGGAAAAGATAAAGAATGAGAAATGTTAAGGCGCTCAACACGAGTTGTATAGTTCGGTGGAGCAAACGGACCAACAAGGCCGAAGGAGGAAGTATCCGGAGGTGAGTAACGTCGAGGTCGAGTGCCATCTAGAGACCGTGGAAGCAGGTCTCGTACTCAGCAACGGAGCGGGAGGTCGGGAACTGAATGCGTATGACGTGGCACCTTTCTGCTCCTATCGGACTGACGAGGAAAATGCCGCCCCAGCCTTCTTCGACTAAGGCATCCGGCGAAGCGTAAGGTCCAGTATGCCGGTTGCACCACAAGAAGCTTCGGGGCGGCGGAAGGTGGATCTCATCATGTGGCTCGAAGTGCATGTCCCACCCCGCGGGCGTCTGGGACTCATCGTCGGGCGGATATTCAGAAGACGTTGTGGATGCCGTTTGGTGGCGAGGCCGCCGTGAGGGCATCGGGTGGGAATGGGCCGGACGATGTCCGGTGTCGATCTGGGACGGATTGGATTTGTCTTTGGGGTCGAAGATGCCTCTCGGCCTTCGTCGTCGAAGGTGTTTGATGAGGTTGTCGATGCGGGCGGGTAATGCCGACGCCAATGATGTCGGTCGCACTACCATCGTGGCGTTATCGATGTAGTCCCATATCGATTGGATGGGAAGGGACTGCCTGGGACCATGCACCCATCCCGGCGTAGCGGTGATGATGATACCACGGTGGCGCGCCCATCCTGTGGTAGGCGGAGAGGTTGGTGCGGTGCGCCGTGTTGTCCACGATAGGCGGGCGTGGTGAGGATGTCGTGGGCGCCGTCGGGCGTCATCCCGGGGCTGCTCTGGCGCATTAACCGCCGGAGCGAGGTCGGCCCGCGTGTATGGATCGCGATCGATGTCGCCGCCAGGCAACACATGCATGTTGTGCTCGGACGGAGAGAGGGCTTGAAGGAGCCCCTCGTTCTAGTGGTCGAGGTGGTCGATGAGGTCGAGGTAAGGGCTACGCGCTGGCGGTGTTGACACACAGTATAGCATAAAATATATAGGCTTTTAAAACTGAAATAAGGGCTTAAAATGAATATCAACAAAGTATAGGGGCTTTCTTGACATAATTCCATGAGTTTTGGTGATTTATATATTTTCGAGGGACTAAACGGATAAAAGCAATAAAAAGCCCAAGAGTTTGCAAGCCCTATGCCATAAAGACTTATCCGTGAAGTAATCCAACTTGAAACCCACGCAAGAACATTCCGAAGACACGAGGAAGGCGGTGCGGAAGGTAGGACCCACGGCATAGAGCCGGGCGGCGTACCACCATCGAGGCGGCCCCACAGTCCCACACAATCGGTGACCATCTTGTTAGGTCGGTTCAT
>JADLZK010007783.1:0-117592 GCA_015847255.1 Hyparrhenia diplandra | reverse complement strand
AAATCTACTGACTACTGCGACTACGTCAACTACACCAACCGTGGTTGGGGAGCGCACCCAGTGGCGGAGTCGGCGAGGAAATAAAGGGGGGCGAATTTTTTTCAATAACCATATACACTACCTAGCCATGATTATACAATAGAAATACACACAAAAAAATAGCTAGTTTGCAAAAAAGGCGACAAGATACCTTGATTATTTAAATTTGACCGCGCCAGCTACTTCACCATATCAAAATCGTAATAATTGAATCTGTTGTGACCTTCATTGCAATTTCTCTCTCAATGTAGAGTACCAAGCAATTTCTCTCTCAATGTAAGTACCAAGCATCTCTTAAAAATTCATCTTCCATGTCCTAGTCTTAACAACTTTCATTGCGTGAAAAGGCACGCTTTGAAGTTGCAATTGAGACCTGGTAAAGTAAGAACAAGGCAAATCAATCTATACAAATGAAAAACAAAATATTACTACTTTATCTTATAGTTTCGGTAAAGAAATAAAAGCACCAATAATATAACCAAAGAACATACCTGTCAATTAAATGATAATTATTTGTTTTTTTTTTAGTTTTCACAAGTCGATGACAAAGATCAGCTACACTTGTCAATTCTGAAACTGGATTGGTAAGTACATCAAGTTCATAGTGGCGTAGTTGACATCTCAAATTGGATATATCTTTTGTTCAAAAAGTCGCGGTGATAGAACTTTAAAGCTAGAGAGCACACTTTATCAATGTTGAATGAACTGAATGAATCACTTGGATCCAAAGATGTATATAAAATGAGAAGCCTTTCTTTGTTCACTGAATCTCCTATTCAACTCTTATGCCTGCTCATCTATCGCAACATTGAAGATATCATACATTGTAACTATGAGCAGAGTTACAATCTTTTCCCCCATGAGCTAACAATGCACAATCCTTTCCTTTATCCTTTTTCAATTTCTAAAACCCTTTACTTAAAAGCCATCTGATCCTGCCTTTGCCATCTGGTTTCTTAGCAAATAATAGCATGGAAAGCAAAATACCGCATCTTTTGTAGGTGGTGAGTATTCTAACCAAGGAAAGTCTTCAAACCAACTAGATTGAAAAGCAACGTTGATGACTTGGGGCCACTATATGGGTATGTTTATCCTTATCCTTTCTAAATTGAAACGGGCCATGCATGATGTATATTCTGCAAAGCTTGATCTTGTTCATCAATAGGATAATCCCCAAATTTGACGACGTAAACCAGATCACGTTCCACAATCAGCAACACTAGCATCTGAATTTAATCTCTCGATTTTTTGGGTGGAGCTGGACCTTCTTCTACTTCATTTGCATCTAACTGAGGATTTGGATTAACCACAACATTATCATCTAACGAGGATTTGATCAACCATATCATTTGAATCTCCTTCTACAATTGTTTTCTTGTAATAAGAAAAAAGTGTCTTTCTTTAGTTTCCTTGTCCGATAAACATTTAATAATTAACATGATATAGATCAAGAATTAGAGGACAATCAAAGAGAAATAAAATTACCTTTAGGAGGCATCGCATCGGGGCCGCTTATCCGCCGCTCGTCACCGGACACATACAAAGTTGTACGCCCGAACGCGGACGGGCGACGCTGGACGCAGTCATCCGGCGGCGAGCAAGGCGGACCAGCCAAATGACGCCACGGCAAATCTCGCTGAATTTATGATCGCGTAGATGCGGTGAAGGCCCGGAACCGACGAAACATGGACTACTCTCCTCTCGTGACGATTTTTAAGCGGTGGCGCCTTGTTCGATCTCGTTCGTGAAGCGCCTTGATCACCAGCGTGGTCATGGGCCTTGGCCCAAAACTGATATGGAATTGCTGGAATTTCTAAAAAATTGCTCGCTTTTTAAGGTGGTGGGGGTGCTGAGTGCACCGGAGGACAAGCTTTGTCTGCATGAATTATTTTTCCTACCACTTGTGAAGCGGATTGAAGAGTCGACACAAAAGATCTTATTAAAGAAACCTTGAGATGAAGATCTCCATGCAAAGTAGAGTCGATGAAGATCTCCATGCGTAAAAAAGTTGAAGACCTCAACACAAAGAAGACTCGATGATAACGACCTCCACGCCAAGAAGGCCCAAAGAAGAAAAGAAAAAACTCCATGCTAAGCGTGCCTTGGAGATAAATACTTACATGCTAAGAAGATATAGGAGGCAAAGGCCTCATAGAAGAAGAAGACATGCACATCGAGAAGATCTCGAAATGAAGACCCGAAAAGTGAGCAAAGTCAAAGCACCATGTTACCGAACCATTTGATGGGGCCAAAGACCAAAGATATGAAAATGTCTAGAAAATCAAGGTACTTGGAGCTAAAAAGCAATGAGAATTATAACATGTATAGGTTGAGTCGTGTGTACTCTTTTCTCCATGCTCTTTTTCCCCTTACCGGGGTTTTTGGGATAGAGGTTTTTAGTGAGGCACACACGTACAAATTTAAAAGGGTGATCCTCAACCAAGGTTTGAGTTGTATTGTGCCTCGCTTGTATGAACATCTACTAGGGTCATATAGTACCGCCATAACCTAGTAGATGATTTGGCTACTTGGGGGAGCCTATATGGAATATAGACCTACTCCTTAGAGGCCCATAAATGGGAGTAGTGTAGTGACTTGTCAATTTGTCCACCATCGGGGTTGTCTGTGAATTGTTTGCTCACCTATATAAGAGGCCAAGAGATGGGAAAGAAGGAGGAGAAGCTAGTTATGAAAACCCTAGTTCTTGTGGCCCTAGCCATGTCCTCACTCTCTATTTCTCGGGGATAAGCCTTGGGCCGCAGCCAAGGCCTCCGCTCCTCTCCCACTCACACTTGGCAAAACTTGACAAGTTACCTTGTCCTTGCTCCTCGCTTTAACTTCGCACGACCTTCTAACTTAAAACCTTTGTTGAAGGATCTTGTCCAATAGGCGTGCGTCTAGGACCTTCTGCTCAAACCTCTCGCACTTGCGACCTCTGCGTTCGGGGACCTTTGCCTCATGACTCTATTAGGGACAAATCGAGCATTACCTTTCTGCTAGAACAACTTAATTATTCACAATAGATCAAAGAATACATGTAAAAGTTCACAAATAAATCGGGTACTAGTAAGATAAGAAGAACAAACAATCTAAAGATAAACTAACCTACAATTTTCCTAGCAAGAGGTGAACCATCCATATGACCCTCACAAAGTCTCCCTGGCCGTTTTTCCTTAGCAAGAGGTGAACCATCCATATGGCTTCACAAAGTCTTGTTTTGGGCGCAGAGTCACGCTTCTCCCCGCCCCCCGTTGTCGATAGATAAGTTCCATCATTGAACACTTACTGACCATGCTGTTGGCCATCTGAATTTCGCATCGCTTTTCTTTTTTCCTTATGATGCATACGGCGGATGGGTTCTTATGCGAACGCTTTCGAGGCTTTGTTGTAGGAATCGTGTGTTCTTTAGGGTCTTTCTTGGCGCTGCTTTCACGCTGGGTAGCCATGAGTTGGAAGGAGACAGAGAGGGAAAGGGAGCTTGCACAGGCGGTTGTTGTTTTGGCCTTTACTCCATCTAGGCAAAGAACAAAATGGAGATAGGTCATGATAAATGAAAAAGGCCATTGCCAGTAGAGGAGTGGTGTCAGACTGGTCACCTCCACCGCCATCATCAGGGATCAGGGATTGTGGATCCGCCTCGAGAGACGAGGGTCCCTCGGCCCTACTCAACTAGATCTCCTCTCCGATCACCACGTCACCGTGCCACCGGACGCAGTAGGAATCAAATTGAGATATGATACCCGCCGGGTGGGGTGATTATTGGGGCACGATCGCGGGGTTTTGGCCATTTGGCTACGCCGCCAGGAGCCACTTATATTGCCACATCGATTTGGCACGGCGGCCAAAATGGCTTTGCTCTGTTGCATGGAATTTTTTTTCTTTTCGTGGTTCTAGTTGAATTGTTTGGTTGATTTCTTTTTTTTTTTTTTTTTTTTTGAGGAAACATGACGTCCAAGTATAATGAGATTATGAGAATGATGACATTAAGTGAGATTTTGTGCTCCTGGAGAAGATGGAATCAGGCGATGGTTTATCTGAAGATTCTTCAATGGCACGCTAGAGATGATGTGGAAGTTGATAGCGTTTTCTAGTGAAGGCGAGATGGTGGCTTAGTTGTTATCTTCAGTTTTGTTGTTTTGCTTCCTGAGTTGTTGAGATGTACACCATCTGTTTCCCAAATTATAAGTCATTCTAAGAATCTTGAGAGTCAAAGTTTTTCAGTTTGACCAACGTTATAGAAATAACTATAAAAAATTTGTGACAACAAATAGATATACAATGAAAACATAGTTTTTTAAGTTTGACCAAATAGATGTACAACGTTATAGAAAAATTATAAAAATCTGTGACAACAAATAGATGTACAATGAAAAATATAAGCAATGAAGAATCTAATGGTACTTAATTGACATCATAAATTCCATTATTTTTCACACACTATAATTTTGGCCAAACTTGAGATAGTTTGACTCTCCAAGATTCTTGTAATGACTTATAATTTGGGATGGAGGGTATGAACTTTCCCAAATTGTAGAGTGTTCTGGGTAGAAGGTAAGGCTTTAAACTTGTGTTGTAAACTGAATGCATCTGTGGTCTTTTATGCTAATATAGAAGGCCAGGGCTATCGCCCTAAAAAATGTTTGGTTGCAGATTTGTTGAATTTGGGTCCAATTAACCACCGGCTGTCTGTCTTGGTAGATGTCACTTTATGCTATTGCTATCCTAGCATTGACAGAAATAATAAATGAAGAATCTGACAAACCTGAGCCAGTGGGGAGCAGAAATTACACCCTGTGGTATTCCATGTGAACAAAATTGTGTCAATGTAAATATGGAACAATGCACAGGACTATAAGTCTATCTAAAGAATAAGAAGGATTTAGTAAAACTTAACATGTACATTTGTTAGTTTTTACCAAAATCTTGAGTATTTCAAGGAATACCTAAGAATACCCCTCCACCGCCCATGGCCTGAGCTGACTTCTCAGGAGGATCTTGGCGTTGAAGTTGCATCAATATACTAGTGATGAAGGTGCGCCCTCACGCGTCCGGCGCCACACGTGGATTGGCGTGGCCCAGAGTAACAGGTGTAAGATTGGTTACTGATTTGGCCAGTCCTACCGGCCTTTGAAAGACAAATATGGCCTATGGTTGTCAACAAAGAACTTTTTTGATACTCAGCCCATGGAAAAATAGAGGCTGATTTGGCCCATCAGGACCGGTGTGAAGGATGCATAGATGATACATGAACTTAATTTGCCGTAGACTTTTACAACTTAATTAAGTGCACTTTTTAGTCAGTGGCTAAGGCTAATGTCAGCACGTACGCTGGATGTCAGCAGGAATCAACAAGACAAAATGCAAGGGTGCCTATAAAGAATAGTTTGTTTTATGGTAGAATAGCATCTACTATTTGTTCCTCTCAAGTAGAGAACATCCTATACTCCTAGTTAGGATCTCTATCATAAAAATAGATTGATATTGTCAAATCATCATATGAATAGTATGTGTAATTGCCAACTCTGTAATGACCGTGGCTGAACTTTCTATTTATAAATTTTGTAATGATTAAATTGTTTTACTTTCTCTATGTTCGTTGCATCAGAGTTTGGATTGACCAGCCAGAGTTCTGGGTGATGATAGGTCTTTTGGCACGGAGTTTTGTATCTGCACGGTTCCTAAGGAGAGAATGGCCTTTGAATTGAAATGCTCATATGGGTTTCTTAGCAAAAACAGCTAATGTAATTTACGCAATATTTTTTGTTATGAAAAATATCCAATTGAAAGGTATAGGGCATCCCCGGCCCTACCATCGCCACATGGGGCCATAATTTTGTTAGTAGAAATGTAGGAGCACTCACGAAAGTAGTTTTTTGTAGCATAGCACACTACTAGAAACACAAAATCACCTTGAGGGCTGAACAATGGAGAACACAGCTTAAACCTCCAAGGAAACAAACCCTGGCTAGGAACCATATATGAATCGAAGTCCGGCAACATTTTTCCTTGACTACTTTATTTTAGTCCCCAAGAAAATTTTTTAGGGCCTAAGACGGTTTTAGGATTTTGATGGTGATAGCGGTGTGTTAAGAGTCTAGCTAGGATTCGATACGTTTCTCTCAACGAGCAAAGATCCTAGCTATGGGGCTTCTCTGCCATAAAACCATTGATGCTATGAAACCTCGATGCGATGATGGTAATCGCCCAAATGAGCTATCATCTTTTAATGGTATTTATGGAGCTATGTTCTTTCGATGATATTTTCTGAAATGAATTATCCTTCTAAAAATGGAAACATGAACCTCCTAAAAGGCCAAAATGGTGGAGGTGGCGCAGAGTTCCAGATTATTGCACAGGTGAGGGGTAGTGCTCACAGGCAGCACAAGCTAGCATTACAGAGGCATGGTGGAGGTGAGAAAACAGGGGCATTGGTTTATAACTTGAGCATAGTTTGTAATTCTTTGGCGTGAGGTATTCTTGAATGATGCTGCTGTGAAATTCATACCACCTTCACATATACATGATCTATAGAAAACCAAAATATTCATACTATGAGATTTCAATTCACCATAACAAAATAACATATTGCAACAAATTATTATTTTATTTATTTGTTAAATTCTTTGTCCGCTGCCATAGGATGGAGGTGTGTCAGCTCTAGCTTCCGGTGCGGTGCAGCAGACCGATGGCGTGGCCAGACAGCAAGCCGTTGCAAGTGAGGACCCAGCATGGACACTTGGCACTGTGCCTCTGCAAGAACTCTCGATGAATGCTGGGATAGTTATTCCACCGTCATCGTCCAATCACCGGCTGACCTATCTGCAGTCGTCGACAGACAATCTTGGGAGTAAGTGGTGCTCCGATCACCAACTGATTCGTGCCTGATCGAGGCCCTGAGCTAGCTAGCTACTTTCCGGAACTGTAATTCTTTTTGGATATTCCCGTGCATCGCATTGCATGCTTTGATAATTTCATGTTTCGATTTCCTGGCAGTTATGGGAAGATCTCGCCGACCCTACCTGTGGATTCAAGCTCTGTTACCATCTCTGAGGTGTGGAACGATGGCGTGGAAAGCGCCTTCGCCGAGATCAGGCAAATCCTCAGAGAAAAGGTGGACGCATCATCAGCAGAGTACATGGTGGCCTTGGACACCGAGTTCGCCATCCCAGACGGGATCGGGAGACCACCAAACCAATCCGGCGGCGGCGAGCCTCGCACCGCCGACGGCCACTACTCGCAGCTCCGCGCGTACGCCAACGGCGGCAGCCTCGTGCAGGTCGGCCTCGGCTTCGCGGACGAGCACTACAACCTCATCGCCGGCAAGATGTTCCAGTTCAACATCCGGTTCGACGCCGCGTGGCGCGAGCTCGGCCACAGCGGCGTGGCGGCGATGCGGAGGGCCGGGATGAAGCTGGAGGAGCATGCGACGAGGGGCATCCCGGCGGAGCGGTTCGTGGCGCTCCTCGCCGCGTCGGGTCTCCTCGGCAACGACGAGCTCGCATGGATCACGTTCATGGGCTACGTTGATTTCGGGTACCTAATCATGCTGCTGAGACTGAGGGCGGCGAAGACCAAGGTTGCTGCCGGCGAGCCGTGAGGAGTTCTTGGACGAGTTCAGGGGCTTCGTTCCCGCGGTCCTATGACTGCAAAGGTGCTCTCCAAGTATGGCGGGTGTGCCGGCGAGCTGGCCCCTGGTGGACTCGCTGGTTTGGCTCAGGAGCTGGCGGTGAAGCGGGTAGGGAAGGCGCATCAGGCGGCGTCGGATGCTCTCGTCGCTCTCAGGTGCCATCGGAAGATGATGAGGATGAGACCGAATTTTGGCGCCAAGATTTGTAATGGGGCTCTATGGTGTGTGTACGTTTTACTCCCTTCCTTGAATTGAAAATACTCCTTATTAGGCCAAAAAAAAGATCATAATATACTTGCAATTTTGGGGTGGGCCTGAAATCAAGGTCAGGCCTAGCCCAGTCTGAACACCGGACAATGAGTGAGGCTTATGGTTCCATATCCATCGGGATACAATACATGAAACACCAAGGGTTGTGCAAATTTACAACAATCTGTAAAGTTGAAGTTCTGAAAAACAACTTGCTTCTCGCAAAATAAAATAAGTAACTTTTTCCACTCGAGCTTCCAGCCATTTCCATTGCACAGAACGGAAATACAAGAGTTTGAGATACATTCAGAAACTGACCACAACACCTACTGAATGACGACATCAGTCGATCATCCAAAAAGACCGCGTAGGGCCAAACTGACAAGCAATCCTCTTAACTGGCTAAACTTAAAACAACTTCACCACATAACTGCTTCTAATCAACCGCTAGCCCAACTGACCAAGTACCAGACATTACTTTAAGTTCACTTATTACAAAACCAACAAAACCAAGTAGCCACAGCTACTAAACAACTGTTTAGACAAAAACCAGAACACCAGCATCCTGCAGAGTCTTGGGGCACTTCCTCGGACACACTTCATGGACAGCTTCAATCTTCACCTTGTTGGTCATCTTGCCGGGACGCCGAGTCTTGCAGGAGCAGGTGGTCAATTTGTCTTTCTGTCTGTCTTGCCAAAACCTCCTTGGCAATTCGCAGCATTGTGTTGGCATGGTTCTCCCAAACTTCCTTATCATTCTCATCATACAAACCTGACCAGTACACCATGAAAGAATGAATGTGACAGAAAATTGCAATGGGACTGTTCAACAGTTTCTTATCAAAAATTGCTTTGTTCCTGCATTTCCAAATTGCCCAACATATAGCCCCAATCCCTAAGGCATAAAATTTTTCAGAGTCTGGTAACCAAACTTTACACCACTCCCAACTCTGTTTAAAATTTTGAGGAACATTACTAGCACCTACAAACTTGGCAGTAATTGACCACACTAATTTTGCCACAGAGCATGTAAAGAACAAATGATCCAATGTTTCTAACTCCTCACAAAGGCACAGCTTGGATCCCCTGTCCAGTTTCTCTTTTACCAAATTATCCTTAGTAAGAACAGCATTAAGAGACATTTGCCATAGGAAAATTTTTTATCTTTTCAGGCACCTTACTTTTCCCGTGATAAGTTTATGATAGGAAACCAGAACTGGAAGAAGTGAGACACTCATAAACAGACTTAGCTGTGAAGGACAGCTTACTTGATAAATTCCAGACCACCACATCAGGCAAACCATTAAAATGAAAACCACATATGTCAAAGTTAATTTTTTTCCCAAACTTCTCTAAGGCTACCAAACAACCATCTCCTGAAAAGTAATTGTATAACCCTGTTTAAAATCCAGAACTGAAATGTGTTTGTTTTCAGCCAAAGTATACAAATCAGGATACAACTCACTTAGAGGTTCCTTATATACCCAAGCATCAGTCCAGAATCTAGTGAGGTTGCCACTATTTGTTTTCACACCTCTACCACCATGTAAATAAATTTTTTAACTTTTAAAAGGTCTGCCCACATAGGTGAGTCATTTAATCTATGGCCAACCTCATGAATAGATTTGTTCTTCATATATTTAAATTTCACTATTCTTTTTGCCAAAGGCCCTCTTCTTTCTCTAGCTTCCACCACCATTTGCACAACAAACTCAAATTAACTTTCCTAAGATCTTTTAATCCCCAGGCCACCCTTCTTCTTACTCTTACAAACTATTTCCCATTTTACTAGGTGATACTTTCTCTTCAAACAACCTCCTTGCCAAAAAAGTTCTTCTTTGTTTATCCATGCTATGAATAGTTCCTTTTGGAAACAAATAAACTGACATGTGATATATAACAGTGTTATTAAAACTGGAATCAATCAAGACTGTTCTTGCAGCCATGGACATTAACCCTCCTTTCCACACATCTAATTTTCTATCACCCTTTTCTACCAAAGGTAACCAATCTTTCAACTTGAGCCTACTAGGGCTAACCGGAACACCAAGATACTTAATTGGAAACACTCTATTTGGAGTTGAAAATGTCGGCATATCTTTCTCCCCATGACCCATCATCATTAAATCATATAAATCTCACTTTTGTTGAAATTTATCTTTGGGCCAAAAAGCATCTCAAACAAGTATAACAACATTTTCATATTCATTGCTTTACCCACATCATGCTTCAAAGAAAACAATCGTGATCATCAAAGATATTGTAAAAAGGACTACACCTTTAGGTATAATATGACTAATTAAACCTTCTATCAGCTATTCTCTTGTGCTTGCAACACCATTCTAGTCAAACAATCAGCAACCAAATTAAACAATATTGGTGACAAGGGGTCACCTTGTCTGGACTCTTCCTTTGAAACTTTTGATGTAAGGCCCAATTTTGTTATTAATTTTAACACTAACTGTTCCACCCGACACAACTTGTTTAATCCAACCACACCATTTGTCATCAAAACCTCTTTTCTCGCAAGCACTCCCAACAAAAAAGACTCCAATTCACCTTAATGAGGCTTTTTTCAAAATCCAACTTAAGTACAATACCTACTTCTTTTCTTCTCTTAGTTTCGTGTAAAATTTCATGTAGACAAGCAATGCCAGAGGTAATATTTCTATTTTTTCATAAAAGCAGTTTGAGTCTCATGAATAATCTTGCGAGCAACTTTCTCCAGCCTTAAAGTCAGTGTTTTAGTAATCAATTTATACAAACTGCCAGCGAGGCATATTGGTCTCAGACGCTGAATTCTAGCAGCATCAATGACCTTTGGCAATAAAGTAATAATCCCATAGTTTAACCTCTTGATATCCACCTTATCATTATGAAAATCATCAAAAGCTGAATAATGTCTGTTCTAACTATTCTCCAACATGATTGGTAAAACTCTATTGGTATCTTATCCGGTCCCGGAGCCTTATTAGAGTCCATATCTTTCAAAAGCAGCCAAAATCTCAGTTTCATAGAAAGGTTTGCACAAAATTATATTATCGGCTTCACCTATTTGTGGTAAAACGCCCCAAAATTCATCATCCAAAGATACATCATATTTTGTAGGAGGACCAAAAGCTCTCTATAATATTTAGTAGCATGTTCTAATAAATTCTCATCTCCTTCAATTGCCCCATCTTCATCCTCCAAACTGAAAAATTGTATTTTTTTCTTTTCCTCCCACTAGCACACTTGTGAAAAAAGGAAGTATTACTGTCTCCCTTTAAGAGCCAGTTTTCATGACTCCTACTATGCCAATAGATTTCTTCCTGTTCAAGGCTCTTAAAATTTTCTTGTAACAAAAAAACTTTCCTATCCACTTGCTCAAAAGACAAACCAATGCATTCCTCAATCAAGTTCTAAATTTGCTAATTCTTCTTGGTATTGCTTCCTCAATTTTCTCCATTCACCTTGTATATTAAAACCCCATCCCTTAAAGTACTTGCTTAATTAACTTAAGCTTCGCTAAATCTTATCAAGAGTAGATTTAGCCCTACGGCTTAAGCCAAATTTCTTCCCACCTTTATAAAGAACTCGAGGTTTTTTAACCAATTTAAATCAAAAGAAAATTGAATATCGGTTCTTTTATTCGACACACCCATGGATATGATCAGTGGGTTGTGATGGATATCTCCCCTGGGCAACTTTCTAACAGTTGCCTTTTACGAGGAAACATGTCCTCCCATTCTTTAGACATTAATATCCTATCCAATTTTTCTAGAAGCTGGGGTGGATCCTGGTTTGTTGCTCGGTGAAAGTTACTCCCGACATAACCATTTCCCTTAATTCATAAAAAATGAATAACTGAATTGAACATTGGAGTATGTCTGTGCACACCATTCATTGAATTTCTTTCGTTTGAGAATCTAATAATATTGAAGTCACCTCCTATCAAAACGGGGCTCAATGCTATGAGCACAAAATTTGATAATTCAAATAAAAATTCAGTTTTGTATTCCTCATGAGCTGAACCATAAACTACTAACAAATTCCACTTGGTCTTAACCAATTTATCCCAAAGATTCAACTGTAATATATATTCTCCTTGTTTGATAGAGTAAACATCAAATCTTTCTAAAAGGACCCCAACCACAATACCACCGGATTTTCCTTTGGAAGGATTCCACTTCCACAAGTAATCCTGATTTACCTATTTTCCTTAGCAAAGAGTTATCAAAATCAGTGATCATAGTTTCCTGTAACCCCACAAACTGAAGTTTATGTTCAGTAAAAGATTTTTGTAAAAGGTAGAGACACCTTTCTTTTTTATGCCTCTGAGTTCCATATCAAGCCACTTATCATTTTTTCTTTTGGTTTTCCTTTTTTATTCACATCCACAAGGCTAAGATCACCTTTGGGATATAGCAAGCCAGAATTCTTTTGGCCTTGCTTCCTCCCACTTGGGGAAACTTTCAATTTCTTTTTTTTTTCCACAACTTGCTTTTTTCTTTTCTTTTTAAAACTTGCACTTCCTCGACTTCTTCACTTTGTACGAGTCACCATCATCCTCATCATTTAACTTTTCAGGAATAAATTCTTCAATCTCCAAATTACTAGAAGCTTTCATATTTTTAATGTTTTTGAGATATAAATTATTTCTAGCAGTATCAAGATCTTTAACCAGATCAAACCGCACAAAACTATCTACATTTGATCTAACACCCATGTTCATATAGCCGCATCACTTAACACAAGTGTTAGACAAAGAAGCTAAGAGTTGGGACATGTGCTAGTACCTTCCAAAGTTCTCTTCTAGCCATCTTCTCATTTTTTTTCTTGAGTGGTCAACAATACATCCTTCTTGAGTCTTTCACTCCTCCTTCTTTCCATAATTCCTTCAACATTCATTTCTTCATTGACCTCTTGACTTTCAAGTAAAGCCCAAAGGCATTTGAACAACTGGAATTAACTCAACCATTGCACGGTCGGAACCCCCAACTTATCATCAAGAAACTTGCACATCATCACTTTTCTAAGAATTCTCTACCATAGTGATAGAACTTTCTTGAGAAGCATTTACCATATCCCTATCTTTTCCCTCCCGTTGCATAGCTAAACTTTCCTTGATCTCAAAGATAGATAGAACCAATGATGTCATCCTTTTCCATGTTGACAATATAGGGACTTTCTTTCTGCACCTCTTTGAGAATCTGGTCATAAGAGTTGACCATCCCCATGCTCTAAACTGTTATAAACCTCATCGGCACCATATTCAACCTCCTCTGCAAATCTGAGATTCCTCCATGATATCATGAGTATGAGTCACTTCAACTTGTAAATCACCTTCGTGCCCTCGCATAGGCTTTTTCTTGCAAACTTGTGTTAGTGCAGCAAACACTTTTCACGATCTCATTGTTAGCAGTCACCTCCTTCGTACTAGCACCCATCAGGATCTTTCCCTTGAGATGACTTGGTGTTTCCTGCTAGTTCCAAATGGACTTAGCAACTTGAGTAGTCTTGCTTGTAGTGACTATTGGTAACCCACCCTTATCACCATCAGATTTTGCCTTCTTGGAAGGAGAACCTTTGTCCCCACCTTGATGCCACTTGTCCTGCCTTAGCCTTGTCATATCCTTCCATCTCCTCTGGAATGTGAACTCAAATCTGTTGAGTCCCAAAAAAGCTTTCATTTTTTAGAACCTTCTCCACATTTACGCAAGCAATCTTGGCTCTAATGTATTACGCCTTGTATCTAGTAGATTCATCCAAAGGCCATGATTTTTCCCACTAGCCCACACACCTTAGCTATTGTTCTAAGAGACCTTTGATCACCGGGATCTCCCCTACCCCTAACCATGCTTTTTGAGGAAGTGTTCCTCTTGCATTCAAGCTAGCATCCCAAACTTCCACTTTCATAAATGCATCGCATTCATAGCTAATCCCTTAAGTTTCTTCCAGTCTTGCAAAGATCTAGCACTCGAGAATCTCAACACATATCTATTCTCATCCACCATTCTAGCATTCCATTGCCATGGTGTATTGCTCTCCGTAAAGGCAAATTCTGCTCCACTTCTCTTGCGGTTGCTTTACCATGCAGAATATTCACCACCCCAATACATTCTCTGTTTGGAGACTGGGATCAATGCATTCTTCTATGAAGAAGAAGCTCGATCCTCCACCTATGTTTACACGTAGCTCCGACCATAGTTCCATG
Organism: Hyparrhenia diplandra; assembly: GCA_015847255.1. Lineage (NCBI taxonomy): Eukaryota > Viridiplantae > Streptophyta > Magnoliopsida > Poales > Poaceae > Hyparrhenia > Hyparrhenia diplandra. The sequence continues at coordinate 103,481 of JADLZK010007783.1, read as the reverse complement.
ACAAGCACATCTTCAAATCATAAGCGGTGGAGATTATTGTACCCACATAGCTCACACCGACTCTCCTACTAGTCTTGAGTCTCATGATTGAACAGACCCACGTTCTCACAAAGCTTTCTTAGGACCAAACCCCCTCGCTTTTTCCTTCTCCACCGGGGGACCCCTCGGTGTTGGTAGTGGCCTTACCAGCCGGGTTGGCTGCTCGACGTCCAGGCGCCTTCATCCTTCTCGCTTTGAAGACGATGCTTCAACCTGCTTTATCCCACTTTTCATTGGGTTGCCCTTGAACTCGTGCGATTTCCTCGGGGCTTTTCTTCTCTCTTAGGATCGATCTTTGCTCCCGGCGATTCCACGTTGTCCTTCCTCTACCAAAGTTTCCCCCCCAGAAGCTTCCTTGATTTCCCCCTTCCACCCCCCACTCCAGTTCTTCCGGTATCCTCTCCCACCTCCTCTCGCCTCCCCAACCCGACCTCCATCGCCTCCCGACCCACGGCCTCCGCCGATTCATCACGAGCACGACCGGGGCAAGCTTGGTCTTGGCGGCCGCAGCAAAGGATTTGGGACGGGGATTCCGACCTGACCTCTGATTTGGCTAGGTTGAACTTTGGGTTTGGGGACGAACAAGGTGTGCCCGATGACGGCGGATCTGAACTAGGGTTAGAATCCTCCACCCTCTTGTTTGGAATGCAAATATGCTTTTCCACTTGTGCCCTCAACTCCTTCCTTGGATCATCGCGCGTGTTCCAACGAACGGTGCTTGCCCTAAAATGCCGGGGACAATTTGGACCTTGGGGAGGGCTTAAACCATGGACGCCGACGTGTAGGTCCATTCTCGCCAAAGCTTCTAAACCCCCTCTGCTTTTCCTCCACTCTCCCCGCTCTCCTCATGACCGCCATTGGAACTCCACTTCAGCGAGATCGAATTGCCTTTCAAATTTTAACTTCCTCCTTCCGATTGCCTCGATTGGCAATGAATACCTCCTCGATTTGTACCCGAATCTCTTCTCGAAACATTCACCGGAATGTCAGTGCCGACCTTCCTTCGAGACCTCACGCTCTTGTCGAGCCGCGGGAACTCGAGCGCCTCGTAATCCGATGCGCGCGTCACCCCCTTAACCACCGCCAACGCCCGAGAATGATTCGCCGGGTGATGTGATGGGGAGGAGAAAAGGTGGGAGAAGGAGGAGAGTTGTATGTGTAGTGGATGTGATGTGATGGGGGGCGGAGAGGAGGTGGGTGATGGAATGTCGCCGGAGATGGGGAGGTGGTGGCGCATCGCCGGGGGCGAGGGTCGTAACCGCCATCCTTTTATCTCAACTGATGGAGCGACCATTTTCCCATATGCTACCGAATTACACTTCTCTACCTGTGCTCTTCTATTCATAAAATAAGTAACTAAATGAAAACAAAACAACTAGTAACAAAGTTCAAACGACACCTAGCATTAAGTTGTTCCATGAATTGAGAACAAAAAAACTGTCAATTTACGTATATCCAGACCAAATTTATATACAGACGATACATAATGTACTGTAGACTTTACAAGTTCTTTAGTCAGTGGTGGCTAAGGCTAATGTGAGCACGTACAGTTCCTTGGGCCTGGATGTCAGCAGGAATCAACAAGACAATTGTGTGCTACTGCACAACCTAACACTTTTTACCACACACAAGGTTCAGCAATGCAGTTGTATGGCACGACCAAGCTTCATGCTAGCTGCAAAATTCACCAGCAATCCAGCAAGTCACCGGCAGCGTATCTTCAATCTCCCAAGGTTAAAGTTTGAATGGAAGGGTACATAAAGAGGATCACGATTTCTTGATTTCCCACCGGCGACCTCGTATGACAAGGCCATCAGGTGCCTGCTCAGTGCCTTCCCAACTGTCCACGGCAGCACCTGAGCTTGGATCTCTGCGCGGTGCCTTTTCCCTTTACCAACAATCCCACTGTCACTGGCGCTCCCACCTATGAGAGGATCATCGATACCACGAATTGTCCTCTCCGGTGTAGATGCGCTCACCCAATTGTCATCCCGGCTTTGCCTACTAAACTTGATGTTCTTCTTCATTTTGTCAAAGCGCTTCTCCACAGGTCGTACTGCTTGGTTGACAGTGAACTTAAAATCTTTTATCACCTAGGGAAAAATGCAGGAGACGTCAAAGATAAATGGAAAAGGAGACATCCTAAATAAAACCCAATTAGCCTCATGAAATTTAAACAGAACATATAATAGACTAGTGATTTGAAGTGTGATCTGCATGTCAAAACTCACATATTCTCCGCTGCCAATTACGAAGTCTCAACACTCTCCTTAATATTGGTTGCAACTATTTCATCTGGTTCCAACTGTGGAAGCCTCACTTTTGTTGGTCGACTGATGTCCTTTTATCTCATCAGGATCCACAGGATCAGAGGCAGCGTAGTCCCCAAGTACCGAAATGTTTGTAGGCGAATATTGTTTACCTAATAGCTCATAATGTTTTGCAGGGAACACATACAGGTGAACAACTGATGCTATGCCCATCTGTGAAGACATGAAATATGATAAGTAAACAAGAAGAATTTTGAAAGCCTGTCAGCTTGAAAAGGAGAGGTACCTCTATACAAATGATGAAATCCTGAATACTTGTTTTTAACTCCAAGCTCTGTGCTAACGGACTTCTAACCAAGCCCAAAGAATACATGATGGCAATTATCACACCCTGCCACCAGGTCAGGAACACTATAGACTTGAAGGCAAGGAATTTAGCCAATGGCTTAATATGTGCCAATTCATCCTTAGTGGCTGTGTACCATTCAACTAAACAGTATAGGGCCCAATATTGACTGAAGTTCAGGACTACAGCAAAGTAAGGGTATCTGCAGCACAGAGTGATTAAAATTAAATAATGCAATTTCCAGTTTTCACCATTTATATATAATAAAAGAAGTGGAATGCAAGATGAAGATATAGTTAATTTCCACCATTTATCAGAGCTCATAGAGATAGTTGACTCATCTTCAATCCTATTATAGTATTTATGCAACATCCTTTAAATAAACTATTTCAATACTCAATTAATTCAATCAATGAGAAAAGAATGATTTTCCTATGAGACTCAAGAATTAGTGAAAATGCAAATTTTCACTCAGACAAAGAAAAGTAAGGTATCTGCAGCACAGAGGGAACAAAGCTAACCATGCAATTTCACAACTTATATATAGCACAAAAAGGACTGTAATGAAAGATGCACATATACTTTCTGAGGGAAAAGAAAAGCCTATCACAATCCATTCAGATAGAGGGATTCGCTCTTCAAGATGACAGAGATTATTACACATTTGTGTGTGTGCCTACCATAGCCTTTATTAGCCACCCTTCAAAAAAAAACCCGCACTATTTCAAAACTACAGATATTCAATCGATGAGAGATGGATGTTTTCTTTATTTTCCTTCAGGGCTCAAGAAATAGTGAAATGCAGAATTGCCAAATCCGACAAAGAAAAAGGAAAATGTGTCTTACCCACATCCCCATTTGAATTCTCCATCACAATATACACCAAAAGGTTGAAGAATAAGAGACAGGCTAGCTGTGAGTGTCTTTATAATAACCTGCACATGTATGAAGTATTTAACTGAAGTTGCTCGTAAATTCAACTGTTCTGATTCAAATTAGATGGACAAGGGATCATACATATTGAAATATACCAAATTTGATAATCTGGTAAAAAACGCACACCGAGTCTCCATGGTTTCAATATGTAATTAATAGGAAAATGATGATGAATGACTCCTTTTCAGAGACATGATGCAGCAGAGGTTCCCCAGAATCTTCGCCACCCTCCCTCTTCAAAAATGCAATTGTCCTATCCTCACCACCTACATTCCAATTGCAGTAAACAGTGAGCCATAGTAAACAAGCAGTGGCAATTGAAAAGGAAACAGGTAAGCTATGCCAACTGTATACATTACCCCAAATGAAATAACAGCAGAATATGTTTTTTTTAAAAAAATCTGCACAGGAGTATATCAACCTAACTGCTAACAAATCAGTCTCATATAATATATTTAACAAGCCAATGTTTCTTTTTTTATCAAGAAACAATAAGTTTAACAAAAATAGCGTTGGCATCCTATGAGTTCTAGATAGCATATCTTTAATAACCTAATACAAAGAAAGTCAATAGAGACACTGTTTAGTAATTGGATGAAGGGTAGTGACTTCATCTAGTTGCATAACAAGAAAGATGCACTAACAAAGGCTTGTGGTTTCAGAAAGAGAATTCTTAGAAAGTCTGCACTATTTGCCAGATGAAACCACTGATAACAACACTAACAATAAGCTATTACGTTTGAATAAACTACAGCACAAGCATTTTTTTTTTTTTTTTTTTTTTTTTTGACAAGAAATAGCAAAAGCATGTTGAAGCCCTTTCACACCTAAGATTACCTCTATCCAAAGCATGCTATTATACCAGTTGTTCAGGAATATAAATGTTATGAACACTAGTTCATAAGGGGAATAGGGAGGATAGCACAAATGATAGGAAGGCCATGGCTTCTTAGTTCATAGCTTGAGGCTGGTAATGGTGGTGACAGGGTTTTTGCCTAGCTACCGAGAAGGGGGTGAGATTAGGATTGAAAGGGGATGAGAGTTTAGGAGATAACTTGTTTCTTCTTTCTTGATTCATCAGAGCTGGTTACATGGATATAAATAGGGGGGCTGGCGCCCAGCCCTCTATCCCTCAGCTGGCGCCCCAGCCCTTCAACTTCTCTAGCCTCCTCAATAACTCTCTTCTCTTCCCTAGGCATCTAGCTGCCATTGAATCCACTGGACCTTTCACACCACCTGGACCATTCACACTATATTGGACCTTTCACACTAATATTCTTCCCCAGGCGGCCCTGCCCCCATGACAATAAACTGTGTCAAACACAAACATGTTCCAGTTTATGGATGTCTAAAACAATATCCATGACCCATAGCTGCATTTTTAAGCGTAACTTCATATCCATGACCTGTACCCTTAAAGGGGAAAGAATATGTATCTAACAGCTTTTATGTTACAGATTGATAACAGAAAGTGTACATCCAATCTTTAAGTAGGTGTAACAATGCAAGCAACCTCTGAGGGTGGCAATTTGGAAATTAAAATGTCTAAGCCTCAGGGGAAAAACTCACCTAAACAAGCAGTTATATATCTTCCAAAGCAATACATAGCAAATGCTTCATAGCCATCACGCAAGATGCCACAATAGACACTAGTGTCCGGATTTACCAATGAAACATACTGTTGCAGAGAAGTACCAAATATCAACAAATAAGCAATTAGATGAGCTATATAGACAATCAGCAAAGAGCTAGAGGATGCTTTAGAGATATTACTGATTCAATAGCGTAGCAAGGAACCATTAAGATAACACCAAGAACAAATTTCTGTTCCTGCAGCAAAGCAAGCATGACAATATGGATATTTGGTCATTCAGACAAACAACAAAAAGGAAACATTATTGAGCATGCTGTAGTTGTAAAACAAACCTCTGGATTGTTGTATGCCGAGAGGTGCTCAAATATCAAGTACACCGAGAGAGAAACAGAAAGAAGCATAAAGAATCCTGATATGAGTATGGCCCAAGTTGGCGCTGCGTTTTTGTCCATCAAGGGCAAAAGAAGCCCAAGATTGACCCTCATGGAAGCTGATTGCACTTTGTTGACCTCCTATGCTCTTAGTCATCAGCATTATATAGCTACACACTCGCTCTAAGACTGAGCATGCCAAGAACACGGGTCAAATTACAGTACAAATTGTGCTGAGAGTTTACTATCTGCAAGACCAGTGTATTAAGATATATTAGATAATCTATCAAAAGTTTAACATGTGAATAAGATATTTCAGATGATAAATAGACTGCCAAATAGATAGATGCATTCATAGACAAAATTATGAAACAAATAAATAGTCTTACAATGAGTAGTGATTTTTAGTATGAGTACTCTAAGAGATACCACACCATTACCATTTGCATATAAATGGAAGATTTTTTTTTCTCTCTAAAATTATCAAAAGTTATTATCTGAAAAATCCTCTTTGATTCATTAAGAATCGCTAGCCATAAGAAATGCAAGCTCAAATAAGCATGTCAGCAACCAATAGAACGCGATAAAACTTAATGAACCCATTGATAGCAGCGTTGTTTCTATTCTTAGAAGAAGAAGAAAAATAATAGAAGTACCATCTCCTTTCCCCCCCTTGCGACTAATAGAAGTGCCATCGCAATGTTCTCCTCACGGCTACGACAAGCAATGGAACCACAATACAATTATACAGACATATATATAGCTCAACCAACAAACTCGGTCCGGTTATTTTGTGATGTGGAAGTAGCCAAACCCTCCCTCCAGTTGCGGGGAAGCTACCTAAATCTCCATTCCATTCCAGTCATCCTCGTGTGGAAGAGCAAAAGGGCGACTAAATTCCGCTCAAATCAGGCCACGCCTATACTATAACTAGTACTAGTTGGATGATCTGAGAGAAAGGATTAGCCACGATCGATTCGACTGGAAACCCTCAAGCAAGCGGCGAAAAGAGAGAGCTGAATCAAGCACCTGAGCTGCTGCCGGCCGGGGTTGAAAGGGCCTCGAGGAATCGAGACCAGTTCGAAGAAGGGATCCCTTCGAAGAACGAAACCGGGGTTCGGACGGCGGCGGCGGCGGCCGGAGGCGTCTTGCTTACTCCGCGACAAGTGGGGAACGGCGCTATGCCGGCGTCTCGGTCCGCTGACGTGTCGGGGAAGACTCGGCTCCAGCTCAAAAGTTGGGAGACGGCACGGCAAGTCGGCGCTACATTGCGCCTCAAATGAAAAAAAAAAGGGTAAATATTTAATCTAATGGGCCCTCACCGTCATTGACTCCATGAGTAGGTCCGCAGTGTAGTGTCGTCATCCGACATGGAATTGGAGGGAATTAAGCATGCAAATGGGCCTGGGCCTCGGCCCATGGAATCCCTCAAGTATCAAGAGCCTTTGATCGAATTTTGATTTCGTTTTTATCTGAATGAATCAACGTGAATGAGATCCGTTGTTTGCTGGCGCGCAGTGAACATCACACGCGGTTAATTTCCAACAAGGGCATGATCGCTCTTTTATGTTCTCGATCGGTCCTACTAGGAGATTTGAGACGAAAAGCACCAAGATCGTCAGGAACCGTGCAGAGCGCTCGGTGAACATCTTGAAATCCCAAGTCGATTGGAATTCCATCCTGAAAACTAAACATGGACAGCAACCCTTTTTCTCCTTGTTGGCCGGGGGGGCACTGATTCAGATTCAAGTTCAAAATCCCTCGACCGCTCTTGTGATCAGTGGCCGATCTGCTACAACCTACTCCTCCGGCTAGCAAATAGATGTCATTCTCGCTCCCGGTATTAGGGCGTTTTTAAATCGCCAACAATTATATATTAAAATATATAAATATTTATGCTTATTATTAAAAAGTATCATTGAAAAGATCTTTACGTCTAGTTTTTTAATAAATTTATTAAGATATAAATGTTACTCATATTTTCTACAAACCTAAACTCAAGTTGAGAAAGTTTTGACCAATTTATATTCCAAAACGACTTCTATTTAGGGACGGAGGGAGACGTAAAATACTAGCACCGGCTTGTGCCATATCACTTTATGCCGTTTCAGATTCTCGTCTCATCTCTGCTCTCAATATCATATCATATCGCCATAGGCAGATGCACTCGCAATCACTCACACACTCTCTCCCAGTGGGCAGTGGGCACAACAACTAGTGAAGACTGTTCAAACCATCCACACAACACACACCAGCTGAGACCTGAGGTGGAAACTGAAACAGCAAGGTGCAGTACGACTCCTCTCCTTCACTATTTTATTTGATTGACAAGCCTGCATCTGCATGCACTTTCAGTGATCCGTAATGAACCATGCTACTCCATACTACTCCTATATAGTATGAGTAAAATATCTCTATGCGCCGTGTGCTGTTTGTCTGACCAGAATACATGCACCAATCACGAAATGGCAGATGCACCGGATTAGCAGTGGACAAGTTCAGTTCGTCCTCCGCTTCTCCTGCTTTATTTTATGCCGGCCAGGCCAGTAAATGACGCATCGCTTCACCCGCACACGGTTTCCTTCTGTCCAAACTGGCATGCTCTACGGAAACGGAGTAAGTAGATCATGAGTTTGTGTGCTCTTTAATGATAAAAAAAAATTAAGAAGAAGAATGAATTTCCCCGGACCTTTAACCATCAAAAAACCAGACTAGGGAGAGAAAGACGTGTCCCCTACTTCCTGATTGGGCCTGGTTTTATTCATCTAGGTCCTTCTATTATTTCAAAAGGCTCGATCTTAAAGGAACATAAATAGTAAACCTGCTCTTGTTTTTTTTACTTTTTACCCCTTCAATTATGAGAACCGGCAGAGAAGAAGACAAAATTTAGTTTAGGGTTCAGGATCCCCCGCCTTCACTTTTGCAAAAAAGAACCCCAACCTCCTCACCAAATATATAATTAAGAAAAAAAAAAAAAACTATGCATGAACAACACCTTACCTTCTTCATTTTGCCTTGTGTAACATACATGTATATAAACCAACCAGATATAATTTATTACCCCTACAAATCTTATGTGCATAAAACTAAATATCCTCACAACCTACTTTTGATTCCTTGCATTGTCTACAGCAAAGTACTGGCAATTCCTACCCGCCTGCGATGCTCAAAATGTATACACATCAGAGAGAGATTCCATCGGCCATACAACACATATATGTAACATCCATGGTTCTCAACCTCCAGACCAGCACCACACAAAGCGCGCCATCCATCCAACAGTTAGTATATGTCAACTTTCAGCAAGGAAGAAAGAGTGGCATGCATCCATCTGCTGTGGCCTTTTTTTCTCTCTATCTAAAGCAGCATGCTAATCTCAAAAGGCTCGACCTTAAAGGAACAAAAGGCCTGCTGCTTGTCTTAATTTATATATATATAGAGAGAGAGAGAATAACACAAATTTTATTTTGCAGGATCTCTCACTCAACAACTAGTACTGACAGAGAGACAATTAAGAAAGGTGTGATATATATTTGTCCACCCACCCGGCCGTTTGTTGTCGAAAATGCATGTGCAGCTGAGACCAGAGAGCAAATGGCGCCCCCACAGAATCCAACAAGGCATCAGACAGGAACGGCACAACGTATAGTGGCGTCCATGATGAAGCAAAGGGCTCGTCCAGCAGCAGCCATGGTCAATTGGCAATGCCTGCCTGCGACGCATCAAATCAAATCAAATCAGAGAGAGAGGTTGGGCCTGGCACACTGGCACAGTGGCCGGGCTCCAGTTCCAGACCAGCACCACACAAAGAACACCTCACAACATGCATTGTCTTATCAACACAATTAGTGCAGGAGAAATCTATCTATGGATCGATCACTTTTATTTTGCTGCACTGCATAATATATTTTGTCACCTTAGCTTGGGCTTGGCTTCCACCGGCCGGCCGCCGGTCCGATCGAAGCCGCTAGCAGATCGCCATGACAGCGACGCCTGCTCGCTCTCAGTATAGTGGCCATCCGTCGTCGTCGTCAAATCTGCGTCGCCTTTGATGAACATGCACGCACGGCCGGATCGGAGAGGAAAGATGCATGGATCCCTCCATCTGCGGCCCCTTTGGCATCATGCTCATGTATCATCTGTCGTCGTCCTGCTCGCTCGTCTTGGTGGTCACACAAAATGCTACATGATGCATGCCATATCTAATTATCGCGGCGATTAGACTCGTCAAACCACGTCCTTTCCATAACTATCATAATTAGACAACAACAGAACAATCACAACACGTTGTCTTAGGATACATTAATTTGTAACTTTAATTTCTTTGGACAGCGGAAATGTTATTTTCTTTGGATTATTTAATTATTTTGTTCGTGTTAAGATTTGCGTTGCATTGTATATCCTGCTGAGTGAGGAATAGATTCATTTTTTTTTTATATTATGGATGTGATGACTAATGCATGACCGGGGCAGTGAGCTCCGGTCAGCCGTGATATCATCGATGCATGGTGTTCATTCGCACCTTATAGACGATCACACGCACTGTTCCATTATTCCACATGTCCGCCCTATGGGCCACCATTTGCTGCTTCATTTCACCGTTTCTAATTTACGTACAGTTTGTCAGTGTCAGTTGTTTCTTTTAAGAGATTTTTCAGTGGCGATTCTTAGGGCTCTGACCATGGTGCTCAGAGTCAAATTCTCTTCCGATGAATGTCTGGGTTTGTAAATGCGGATATTTGCTATCTTCTTATTATTATTAACCAAAGCCGAAACCGGATATTTCAAAAAAAAAAAATACAAAATATCTTCAAGATAATACTAGGATAAATTAACAATGCAAAACTTTTGTCATCCTTTTTTTGAAAAAGACTAGAATCCAAACATCAGATCATTATATTGCAGCATCATTGATTTATTGCCTTTTAGTATTACCCCTTTTGCCTCTAGCTTTGGGGGTAGATGCAATTGTATTACACATCTTGCTAGCTTTTCTGAGCTTAACATTAGCTCATTGTAATATATATTTCAAAAAAAAAAAAAAGAATCCTCTTATGATAATACTAGGGTTTAGTATTTCAAAATTGATTAATTATAAATAAAAACTATCAATTTTGTCGTCCTTTATTTATGCATCAAATAAATTGCAGCATTATTGATTTATTGCCTTTTAGTATTACCTTTTTTTTTATAAAATTAACTTGAAGATCATAAATATAAATAGCTTTTAGTATTACCCCTTTTGCCTCTAGCATTGGGGGAGATGCAATTACAATTAACCCATAGCTTTTGTGAGCTTACCATTAGCTCAACGGAATATAGTATTTTCATGTGATGTGGCGTGTGGCACTGTGCGTGGCAGCATGTGGGTTTGGCTTGGTATGGCAGGGAGAAGGCGACAAGTGGCATGCACGGCAGATCCATCTATCAGTGGTGAGTAAAGCAAAGAAAAGCAAGCATCAACCGATCGATGGATGCACGAGGAGGAACACAAAAGAAATGCACCCTACTGTACGTCGTCTACTAGGGAAAGATTCCTGGCCGGGCATCAACTAACGTGACAGCAACATAAACTTAATTGCCCCATGCATTTTAGCAAATAATCACATGCTTAAGGCGAAAGCAACAACAATTGGATCTGCCGACGATCTAGCTAGAAATTAAGCAAATAAACTTAATTCTTGAGCTGGACATGCCCAGAATCACAAATCACATCCTCGAGGTCTTGCGAGTCTGCATCATAGCATAGCATCCTCGTACTCGTTTTGAGCCATACACCAGCCAGTAAGATAAAAAAATGAGGTTTAGTGAGAGAGAAAAAGGCTTAATTTCACCGTAGCAATAACAGTGCAATGAGCTACTAGAAAACAGCAAAAGTCAGTGTTATCAGCCAGCCGGGCCACAGTAACCCCCAGTAGCCAAAGGAAAATAGAGAAATTAATTTGGAGTGATGTGTGAGAGGCAGCACTCACTAATCACTGGAGTACGACTGAGAAGTGAGAAGAGAAGGATCGGAGGGGCATCAGGGAGAGCATATGCTGCTACCGGAGATGGAGTGGCTCAGTTGTACTCTGTATGGTAGCTGCTTTTGACGTGGACGTGCCAAGAATGCAGAGACTCTGCAACGGCCGGTGGAGCATGTGGCATGTAGGGGAATATATTGGAGATAATTGGTATTGGTGGGAAAAGTATATTTCTTTATATTTTAGAAAATCGAATAAATTTAAGTTAAACTTATAACAAGTGTATACTAACATTTTTATATAATAAATCTATTTGGAATATAAGCGTTGACATTATTTATATTTTTATGTGCTTAGCTAAACTTTTCAAAAACGTTAACTTCATTAATTGAAAATTATAATTGCACCCATTTTGGGATACAGAGGGGAGTACTGATATGGTGTTTGGTTTGAGCAATTACTCTATCTTAAACACGGTAGGGTGGTGCATCATCATGATATCAGTCTGACTCCATTTCTAATATTAATACTACCACCTCCATCCTAAATTATAAGACTTTCCGCTTTTCTAGATACATTTTCTTTATTTTGTATCTACACATAATAGTGTATAACTAGATGCGTAAGAAAGGAAATGCATCTAGAAAAGGCAAGGAAGTCTTATAATTTGGAATGAAGGAAATACTTATTAACTTGTGGAAAATGACGGGTGTGATGCATGATCTATTTCATTGCACGAAGCAAAACAACAAAAGTGAGAAGTGAGTAGATGATGGACTAACTCATTTCTTAAACTAAACACTCTATAATTAAGTATATACTCTCTCTCTCTCTCCCCCTTGCAAAGCTTGCATGCAAGCCTTCCTAAAAAAAAAAAAAAAAAAAAAAAAAAAAAGCCTGAACCAATACAAAAAGGTTGCTGCTAAAATTGGTAATGGACCTTTTCCAGTGGGATGGACACTGTGTGTACATTATTTCCTATATAAGTATTTCGAGAACAGAGAAGACACCAGATCGAATAGAGAGGGGAAAGACGAGTGCACAGCAAATGCAACCCTACGCTATGCCAGCTACACCCCAGCACAGCAGGTAGCGCTATACTTTTGCCAGCTACACTGACCCAGCACAGCAGGTAGCTAGCTCAATTTTATACTCCAAACATATATCTTTTTAGTAGGTGTTGAGATGGAATTTAGGGGCCCGAGACGCATGGAGTACGTACGTACTCCACTCCTAGTAGTGAGTGACAGTATATTGTGCAAGCAATGACGAGACAGGTGATAGCGTTAGCATATAGCATATGATAGCATAGCATTATTGAGGCGATGGATGGATGGGGGCGAGAGAGCTTCGTTCTCTCAAGGAAAGAAGGAAAGATAGAAAGATTCTCCATTGCCGGTTGCCGCAAGCTTATCTCTGTCTATATCAGCCAAAAGCTAGGAGGCTGGGGCTAATACTCGTAGATATCATCCGTCCCGTCATGAGCAACAAGGAATGGAATTTGTTCGGTCAGTCAGCACAAGGCCGACGGCATCCAAAAGGGGCGGCCATGGGCAGCTCGTTAAGCACCGCCATTCACTTGCTCCATCCCGGTCAAACACAGACCTAAACGTATGGTATAGTATATACAGTATATACTATATATTATATATAATGCACATTCCTTTTTTTTTAAACACCATCATGATTCATCATAAGATTGAAAGTTCAATTTGGATGCTTTAATGACAAGATTTTTTTTGAAGAGATTTGGATGCTCACTTAATGGCAAGAAAGACAAGGATAGATTTGTAAAAATACGTGCAACGTTTATTTTTCAAATAAATTTACTGATACAGTCCGGTATTAATTACTTAGTTTAAATGTTTATATATTTTAAAAGAATTGACTCTGAGATTAGATTGAGTCGATTTTATTGAATTTAACTAAATACTATTTATTTCTTTTCAAAAAACTAAATACATTTATAAAACTTCTTTGAATATATGTATTTCTTTGAAAAAATAAATTATATACGCAATAATTTTGAATAAAACTGCCAGAACGAATTGTATACGCAATAATTTTGTTAAAAAAATGCCTTTTCTACCTACAGAAAAAAAAAACTTGGCATTCCCTTTTGAGCTGGAGCAGACGGCGGGTTTCCTTCCTCGGCTTGACTGACGGGCACCGGCACGGCCACCAAACACGTCCAAAAGCGGCGGGTCCCACGGGCGCGCGCACCACGGACGGTGGGCGGCGAACCGCTGCCGCCGCCCGGCACACGCGCACATGCCCCTGTGATGCCCCGTCCCGTGACACGGACACGCGGGCCCCGCGCAACAGTATTGGCCTGGGGCCGCGTGGCTGTGGGACCCAGGCGACTTTCCCCGACGTCCCTGCCTTTTCCATACCCCCAAAACGATCTGTCAAAATCGGGTCTGGTCTGTCCCATTTTCCATACCCCTAAACGATGGGCGGTAAAAATTTTTTTTTTTAAAAAAAGAGCATTCGACGAGCTCATATGGTAGCGGACCATTAATTTAGATCGATTTGAGGTGAAATCGCGGGCGTTGAGGCTGTTACAAAACGAAAATCTCAAAATGAGCTTGGAACTTTATTTCTATTTATTATATTATCTAAAGAAAAGAAGGAAGGAAAGAAAACGCAAGGAAATGGAAAGAAAGTCAATGGCCAGCAAAGCAGAGAGGAAGAGAGCAACAAAAGAAGGCAACGTCTTTTCTCCGCGGCGCGCGGGCGGGGCAGGTGGCTCCAGCGATTTGCCGCGGCCGGGCGTGGGCGTGGGCGGGGCGTGAGCGTGGCGGCCGCGGCGCCACCCCACCACGTCCCTTCCCTCCCACAGCCGCCGCTTTATTATAACGGAACCCCGCCTGCGCTCGCCTCGCCTCTTCTCGCGTGCTCGCTCGGTTTTCCCCCCCGCCCCGCGCACACCACCAAACCAACCAACACCGTCCACCAAACGCCGCCCCGCCCCCGCCCCCATCCCTGTCCCCGTCCCGGCTCCCGCGCGCGCCCGCCGCATCCGTCCGTCTTCCTCGTCTCCCGCTCCGCTGCCGCAGGTGAGCTACGCCCTCCTCCCGTCCTTCCTTCCTTCCTCAGTTCCTGTGCTGTTTGGTTAGGCGGCGCCTCCTCTCTTTGTCGCCGCTGGATTCGGTGCTGAATCCATGGAGGGAAGCGCCGAGGCTCTCGGGGATGGCCGCGGCTGCTATTTGTGCTTGGTTGTATGCGTTGAAACTCTGTCCGTGTCTTCCGGCGACGGAGGAAACGTGGGACGGACCTTCTCCATTCCTTCTCCTGTTCTTATTTCGTTTCCCGGTTTAGCTCTAGGCAGAGAAGAAGAAGAGATCTATAGTCTGCACCTCCCGCCGTTCCGGTGGGTGCTCAGCTTCGGCACAGGCGCTGCTGGCTCCGGCCGGATCTCTACCCACCGCCCTCCCTTCCGTGTAAACGACGGAGGGAGGATTTGTCTTCGTCTCCCTCATGACTCACTCTACGGCGTCCCTTGGCTTGGCTGTTGCTTCCAATGCGCTCCACGAGACCACCCTCTCTCCCGATTACTGCTTCGGTTTCAACATAGAGTAGAGTTCCACTTCAAATAGCTCTCTCCTTTATTTTTCTTTCTATTCTTATTGTCAACTTGTTCTTACCTCCCCCAATTAGTTTGTCTTCAAATTTTACCTGCGTTGGCTGGAATCATTCGTTCTCCATTGGAAACAAGACACTTGGAGGAGAAAAAAAAAAGAAATATTTATTTCAGCTCAAGTGAAAAGATTGGTGCCGTCCTTGGACTAGCTGTTCTTGTCGGATAAAAGTGTCTGCCTATTACTCGTAGTACTATATACTCCGTATACTACTACACTGATGAAATTTCCTGCAAAGTGCAAACGACAGACAGACGGACGGTGAAAGTGGCTGTGCAATAGAAGAAGAAAAAAGAGAGAGGGGAAACATCTGCGCCCTGCAACTTGTGTAGTGCGATCTGCACACCACCCGCTACGTGCAATAGACTGTGCTAGTTGTCGATCTACTACTTGTGATGCCATGATGCATCATCTGCAGTTCTGCACTGTTGTTCTTTCGCGTGGTCATAGTTGCCATCATCTTTTACCCAACATTTTCCCCTAGTGGTCACCTTTTTTCTCCTACTCACATCATATGAGCAGTTTGTGTAGTACGTACGTACAAGAATTCAGAGCTATGGTTTAAATAACTGTCGACTCGTACTACTTTGTGCTATCAAACCACACAAGGCATATGGGATTTCTTCAGTGGGCTATCTTGAACCTCTTGCCTAATCCCACTGTGGAACCCCCCTATTTCTCTCTAAAGTACTGTGGATTTGCACTCTGTCCACACAATAGGATGCGCTGTTTTTCAAAAGTTGGTTTCACATCAGATTCTACCCTCTGCCTGGCCTTTTCTAATCTACTACAGTATTGCTTTTGTTAATCTGCAGGTCTATTGGCCCTTCCAGAAACTGAAGCTCAGCTCAAAACCTCACCATTCTCCTCTCATTCTTGAAAGTGGCGAGAAATGGATCGTGATGATGTGGCTGGCTTTGTTAGTGGAGGTTGCAAACATTCCTGCTGAGACTTCTAACCCAGTACAGTAGATGACAGTAGAGTTTTGATTTCCGGCAGTCAGGCAGCGGGTTCTTTTCTTTTCATCTTTGGTTATGTTTCTTGATTGGAATGGACAGGGCCTCCCTAAACCTTGGATCTGGTGGTAACATTAACTCCTTGAACGATCCTTGTCACCGGAGCACAGTTCAGCAAGCAGTTGAGTACAAAGGTACTGCCATTGGCACACTAGTGTATTCCAACTTCTCTAGAGACAATCTGAGAGCACTGAAAAGGAAGTGGGTTGATATGGCTGGAGTGGAAGGTCCTGAAAACCCACTGCTCACCCTTGGTCTGGGCCGTTCACCAAGTTCCTCTGAAAATAGCAAGGTTAGCTCCCCCACGGCTTGCATGATGTCTCCAGCTTCGGTGAAAGAGACTGATGAGGAGTCATCAATGGATCTTGGTCTCAACTTTGATCTTTGTCTTGGTCATGATACTGCACATCATCACAAGAAGCCATGTGCTAAGCATGTGCCATCAGCAGGTGCTCCGAAATTGGATCTTCAGTTGAGTTTGTCTACTTGTATGCCTGAATCAGCTTTGACCAATGCAAGTACTGCATCAATAAATGTTAATGATTGCTTAGAGACTGTGGCGCCTGATTTGGTGACAGATGCTATTGGGGAAAAACTAGAACCCTCATCTAGTTGGGTTTTCAGGCACTATATTGCTTCATCATCATATTTTGGTGAAGCAACGTACAACTTTTCATTGCCAAAGATCCCTGAAAAAGTTGATGATGCTGTGCCTTCTCCAGATGTCTCATCAGCCATTACAGTGAGTGCGAAAAGCCAAGCTGCCTGTTCTTCTGGGGCAACTAACTCCCAAAAACGGAGCATCAACACTAAATGCTGTCAGTTTCCAGGATGTGAGAAAGGAGCAAGGGGAGCCTCTGGTTATTGTATTGCCCATGGAGGTGGTCGGCGATGCCAGAAACCTGGTTGCCAGAAGGGAGCTGAGGGAAGGACCATCTACTGCAAAGCACATGGTGGCGGTAGGCGATGCCAGTATCTTGGCTGTACGAAGAGTGCTGAAGGCCGCACTGACCACTGCATAGCCCATGGTGGTGGTCGCCGTTGTAGTGAGGAAGGCTGTTCACGTGCGGCACGTGGAAAGTCTGGCTTGTGCATCAAGCATGGAGGCGGCAAGAGGTGCCAGAGGGAGAACTGCAAGAGAAGTGCGGAAGGATACACTGGCCTCTGCATCTCTCATGGCGGTGGAAGGCGCTGTCAGTTTCCAGACTGTACAAAGGGTGCCCAAGGAAGCACAAAATTCTGCAAGGCACACGGTGGAGGGAAACGCTGCACGTTCCCCGGCTGTACCAAAGGAGCTGAAGGCAGCACTTCTCTCTGCAAGGGGCACGGTGGAGGCAAGCGCTGCGCCTACCAGGGCGGCGGTGTGTGCCCAAAGAGCGTCCATGGTGGGACGCAGTACTGTGTTGCT
Source organism: Hyparrhenia diplandra (assembly GCA_015847255.1). Classification (NCBI taxonomy): domain Eukaryota; kingdom Viridiplantae; phylum Streptophyta; class Magnoliopsida; order Poales; family Poaceae; genus Hyparrhenia; species Hyparrhenia diplandra. The sequence goes on along the minus strand of JADLZK010007783.1, from coordinate 85,897 downwards.
CACGGTGGTGGGAAGAGGTGCTTAGTCTCAGGCTGTACCAAGAGTGCCAGAGGGAGGACAGAGTACTGTGTCCGCCACGGCGGTGGCAAGAGGTGCAAGTTTGAGGGCTGTGCCAAGAGCGCGCAGGGGAGCACCGATTTCTGCAAGGCCCACGGTGGAGGCAAACGCTGTTCATGGGGCCAGGACGGCTCAAGCTTTGGGGTCGGTGGTCCACCGTGTGACAAGTTTGCCCGTAGCAAGATTGGTCTTTGTGCAGGTCACAGCGCTTTGGTTGAGGATCGCTGCGTCCATGGTGGTGGCTCGTTGGGTCCTGTGATCAGACAGTTGACAGCTGATTGCAAGCCTGATGAGACGCAGGACGCTGCAACGATGGGCGATGCTGATATGGAAGAGAACGGAGAAGACGAAGCTTTCCTGGGATGGAACGGCGACGATGATTCTGTGGGAGGCGCAGCCCAGCGCAACCCGTTCCCAGAGGGCAGGGTCCATGGCAGTGGGCTGCTAGCTCTACTGTCGGGAAGAGCCCATGTTAGCGCCGCCAGCTGCTCTGACAATGGCGCCTCGACTTCGTCTGCCATGCGCACCTGGATGTGATGTGTGAAGGGAGGCAATTTTCGTGGAGGGTATTTTGGTCGGTTTCCTGGGTTGGAGGTGTGAGTAGTGTCGTTTGTGTCTCGGGGATCGCCAAAACTGTCGCTGCCGCAATGCTTTGGATCCCGCATAAACAGCAGCTATCCCATGTAGCAGAAATAAGAGGGGTGGCCAGGTCATAGTGTGAAGTGAGTCCAGTTATTGTTGTAATTACTAATTAGAGTCGCTGTGGTGTCTCCGTGTAGCGTGGCGTCCACATTCTGTATTGCTCATGATTGACTGCTCTATTAGCAGACAGAAATCTCAAGTTTGTTTGGTCGTTCCATCCTTGTGACAGTTGGGTGTGGTACTAGTAAACATGGCGAATTTGGGTCTTTCAAGTGAGAAGCAGGATGGGGAGGGGCCATTTAACCCTGTTTTGTATGTATAGTTTTGTGGTCTGGGTGGGATTCATGTGGCTTCTGCTGGTACGGTTGGATGTTGTTGCGAAGAAGCTTGAGTAACTTGTGTGTCATCAGCTGATTGCAAGAAACTGTAAAGCCATGAATGAAGAATCTATTTGTGGTAAAGTCATGGGTTTCCATTCCGTTGTTTGACAGTAGTTTGGGTGTTTGTGTTGATTGCAAGCTGTAGGGGAGGGAAGCAGCAGCGACTGAGCACACTGCACACACTGCTGTCCCCGGTCAGCGATTCTAGTTGTAGCCCCATGCCATGCCATATGCAGTCCGAAATCGGGCAGCGATCTTTGTCCCAGCCAGTCGAAATCTTCGTTGCAAGGAATGAATTGACACGGGTGGCAGTCACGGGGATCTGGCGCCGCGCTGGGCTGTCGGCGTCCCGATTGCCTTGAGGGTAGGGAAGCCAAGCACGAGCACGACTTTGTTTGACTATTGCGATTTGTTTGACATGGCTCGGGTGGAGTCGTCGTTGCTCGTTGGAGAAGGCCGTCCAATCGGTTCCTGTCGGAGTCCGATGCCAGCCGACGACGCCGCGCCGGTCGCCGACGACGGCCCGTCGTTTGTCTCGCCTCGGTGCGAGGTCGGTCCATCGGCATCCATGAAATGAGAGGTCGACAGACAGGACTTGATGTGGACTCGCCAATCCCTCACAAGCGTTGTCGACTTTGGAGCTGTCAGTTGGTTGACCTTTGGCCATGGCCCACCATGCGGGTAAATAAAAAAATGACAAATGGTTGAGCTTGAAATGGTTGAGGGTGCGGTGAGATGACGGACAGTAGAAACCGATGTTGGACAGCAGGGCCTCGTTTAGATGTTAGGAATTTTAGCAAAAAAACTAACTCGCCAACTCCTGACAAGCGTGTTGTCAGTTGACTTTTGTTTGTTTGTGGTAAATATTATCCTATCACGGAGTGACAGGCAGAAAGTAGAATTGTGATAATGTACATCTAAAGTCCTATAATTAGTTATTTTTTTACCTAAAATATTTTATCTTTCTAAAATATATCTTTTGGTGTATTTAATGTGATGTGATGGAGAAAGATTGAAAAAAAGAAACTTTAGCCAGGCCCAGATCGGGCAAAATCAGAGAGATGCCCACTATGTGACCAAGAGGAGGAGACTATTCCTCACAACGCATATCTCAACTATGTGAATTGGCTACTTTTTTTTACCTACAAGTATGGTTCAAACATATGCCCACTATGGAGATGGTTGGCAGAGGAAAAACAACAGAAACTTTAGCATAAACGTGGCCCCTGATTGGTGTTCCAGCCAAGCGGTGCATGGTAAGTTCGTCAGAGTCAAGAAGGATGGACCAAAAGGGGTTAATTCAACATAATCATTTTTACATCTTGGTGATATGGAAGCATCGCAATTCATGTGTCTTTTGATGGAGTACTCCATCCGAAATTAATTCTACTTGAGGCGACATTTAGAGATGAGTACAAAAGTACAAAAATTTTGATTCGAGCTGGAAAGCTTTGACACTTGTTTAGAGGGGCATAAGGACCTTTGTTTAGATGCACAGTGGTCTCGTATCTTATGTACCATGAGGTGATAATGTTGTAAGGTGTGATTGGTTGCCACCCCGACTGGTACGGCCTCAAGCGGATCATCCAAGGGACCCATTTAGATTGAAGAACCGAATGGAACGATACACCATCACTTGTTTGATTGTTGCCCCAAATAAAATCATACGGGATCAACTTGTACATTGTGTTTGGTTGTCGGCAACGATAACCATGTGGTTGTTTGGTGAGGTTACCAAATAAAATCATACCGGGGTTAGCCGCTTGTGTTTGGTTGCTCGGAGGATGGATAACTTTGTGGTACCCCTTTTGGTGAGGTTACCTCCACCTCCTCTTCCACCCCGTCCTCTCACACGTGACCCGGATCCGGCCGTAGGGAGGCTCTGCATTGATGCCGCCGGGGCAACCTTGTGATCCCAAACCCCAACCCATTGGCCAAAAACCTCTCCCACTCCTCTTATTAGGCCTCTCTATAATTATATATTTGTCCAATATTTACGCCGCGGACCATGCTCCCTGTCTTGTGATCCCCTTTGGCAGCCCATTGGCGGCGAATAATGATTTATCTCTCCCCCGCATAATAATCCCGGTCTTCTTTTCGCGGACTTTCGTTAATCGTTTGCCGAGGTGGCGTCCCTGGCAGATTTTGCCGCTCCCTTAAATTTTGTTTGGGGACGTAAGCGCGGCCGGCAGATCATAATTTGGATATATTGGAGTAATCATTTATTAGATTTTGTAGGAAATGTTTGCCCTTAATTTTCACTTAAAAAAGATGCACAGAGCGACCTCCTCTGTATCGGGAGGCCCTAATGCCTCGGAGTGATATACATTTCGATATTATTTCTGTTTATGATATGATATTGCGATCATTCCCCGTGGAATTAGGCCGAGGGAGGCAAGGGAGGTCCTTCGTCTGGTAACCTTCCTGGTGGTAACCCTTTGGCGAGATAGGAGTTCGTCTTCCTTTACGTAGGAAGCTCGATTTGGTCTGCTTCCCATGTGAGATGGAGAGGTCGAAATGAACGACCATGCGGGGAAAATGATACCTATCGGACAACCAAACAAGCGCTTCTCACACCAAAGCGAACCGGATGTCCCTTTGCACCATCCCGTGCGGGCAACGCCCACCCCTAAGTGTCCCAACCTTCTCATGTATGGTTCCATGGCATGAGTTGGTGATATACTCGGTTATCTTTATCTTCTGATACGCTGATGATGACGCAGCTCTCCTCCATTCGAGTGAAAAAAAAAAAAGATGACGGACAGACAGATCGTTGTGAGGTCAGAGTTGTGTGCTCCTACTACAAGTGTCCAGTCCCGGCGGTGCACGGTGAAGTGAGAGTCGTCATCGCCACCTCACGAGATGGGATGGATCCATGGACACGACAGGAGGGAGCTCAAAAGTGAGAAACCTTATCTGCCGAAAGGGCTGGTTTACGGTGAGTTTTGGCTTTCGGTTCATGTTTTCCTGTGCAGTCTACTAGTGTGTGAGTTCTCGGACGGACACAGTACAAGAAGGTTCAGAGAGGCAGCTACAAAGAGAGCCTTGACCAGAGACCGGACCGGCGGCGTCCGGCCACCGTCTGCAACTGGTTGCGGATGGGGACAGTGCGTGGCGTCCATCTCCGTCAACGCCCGGAAACCGCGACGCAACTGCCTCCTTCGTTATCACCTCCAGCTCTGGCACGGTCACCGCGTCCGTGGACCATTCGCCCGCCGACCCGTGCGTACTGTGTCTCCACGCGCAAACCAAAGCCATTAGCAATAGCAATGCTTCTTCCTCCCCAATCCACCTCTTCCCACTCTCTCCCCCGCAGCTCATCCTGATCGATCACACACTCCCCTCCCTCGCGCCGCGCCATGGGCGGCCGCGCCTCGCGCCACCGCGCGCAGCAGCCGCACGACAACCAGTCCTCCCACCCTCCTCCTCCTCCGCCGTCCAAGCACCACAACCCCAACAAGCCCAAACACCACCAGCACCAGCACCAGCAGCAGCAGCCCCTACCTCCACGAACTCCTCCTCCTCCACCACCTCACCACGCTCCTCCCCCGGCCCCAACACCCGCCTCCACCACCGCCACCACCACACCAGGCGCGACGCCGACCAACATCGGGCGCGTACTAGGCCGGCCGATGGAGGACGTGCGCGCCTCCCTACGTTCGGCCGCGAGCTCGGCCGCGGCCAGTTCGGCGTCACCTACCTGGCCACGCACAAGCCGACGGGTCGTCGGTACGCGTGCAAGTCCATCGCGGCGCGGAAGCTGGCGCACCGTGACGACGTGGAGGACGTGCGGCGTGAGGTGCAGATCATGCACCACCTCACGGGCCATCGCAGCATCGTCGAGCTCCGGGGCGCGTACGAGGACCGCCACTCGGTGAACCTCGTCATGGAGCTCTGTGAGGGTGGGGAGCTCTTCGACCGCATCATCGCCCGTGGCCACTACTCGGAGCGCGCTGCGGCAGTAGTAGGGAGATTGTGTCTGTTGTTCATAGCTGCCATTCTATGGGGGTCATGCATCGGGACCTCAAGCCGGAGAACTTCCTCTTCCTTAATAAGAGGGAGGACTCGCCGCTTAAGGCCACCGATTTTGGCCTCTCCGTCTTCTTCAAGCCAGGTTAGCTGCCCCTTTGCTCTTCGATTTCAGTCCTCACTGGAGTATGTATGCATGATTCTACTTCGATTTGCTTGTGATTCTGCTGCGATTCGATTCCATGGATATAGATAGATGCTCATCCTCATCCTCATCCTCATGGGGAAATTCAGAGGAATCATTCTTGTTTGATTGCCTTGTGCTTCAATTAGAGTCTGAATCATTGTCTCAGCGATTCAGCTCCCACTCATCCATAGTGTGTGTGTCCAACTCAACTCAACCTGAAAACGATCAATGATTGGATTTGGATTGCAAAATGCAGGCGAGAAGTTCAGGGATCTTGTCGGGAGCGCCTACTACGTCGCCCCGGAGGTGCTCAAGCGGCGATATGGAGCTGAGGCGGACATATGGAGTGCCGGAGTCATCCTCTACATCCTGCTATCCGGCGTCCCTCCTTTCTGGGCCGGTACGTTTCCATAAATCAACCAGCCAGCGACATCTTGATGCCAATGCCATTGTCTCCTTTACTAACACGCCACGGATGCTCTGTCTTCTTCCTCCCCTGGTTTTGGTCTTGGTTTGTACCAGAGAACGAGGAAGGCATATTTGATGCTGTTTTGCGAGGTCATATTGATTTCGCATCTGAGCCCTGGCCTTCCATATCCAATAGCGCAAAAGATTTGGTCAAGAAGATGTTGCGCCAAGATCCCAAGGAGCGGCTTAGTGCTGCTGAAATTTTGAGTAAGTGTCCAGTACCGCTATCGTCCCCTCCCATCCGTTGCCATTCCTGGTTCTACTGATTGGGGTGCTGCTCATCATGTGAAGTGCACTGCCGATTTATCTTCTTCTGTATAAAAGCTTTTTATGCTCTCTTTGCAAACTGAGCCTTCATTCTTGCTCTGCTTGCATATAGTGCCTCAATCTAATACATTAAGCACACAGACCATCCATGGATTAGAGAGGATGGAGAGGCCCCAGACAAGCCACTGGACATTACAGTAATAAGCAGAATGAAGCAGTTCCGGGCGATGAACAAGCTTAAGAAGGTTGCCTTGAAGGTAAACAAATCTTTTGGATTTCAGTTCTCTTTTTCTCTCCTATTTAGCACTCTAGTCCATACATGAAACATCTTGACATCGCTTCTGTTACAATCAGGTTGTTGCAGAGAATTTGTCAGAGGAAGAGATTGTGGGCTTGAAAGAAATGTTCAAATCCCTCGACACTGATAACAGTGGGACAATAACACTGGAAGAACTGAGAGCTGGTTTGCCAAAGCTCGGCACCAAAATCTCTGAATCAGAAATAAGGCAGTTGATGGAAGCGGTAAGCTCTTATCTTGTAGCCCCATAGTCTTAAATCATAATGGTTCCCCTATTCACATAAGATGCAACTACCTGTTATGTGAAAATGCCAGTAGTGCACAAAAAGGGTTGTAGTCTTAAATCATACTGTGATGACACGGTGTGAATTTGGACCTTTCACATGTCTAGTAGTCTGACAGATCCAGTGCTTTCGTTCCAGCTTGTTCATTAATTGTTTTCCATTCATGAACAGGCTGATGTTGATGGAAATGGTACCATTGATTATGCTGAATTTATATCAGCAACAATGCACATGAATAGACTAGAGAAGGAGGATCACATATATAAAGCATTCGAGTATTTTGATAAGGATCATAGCGGGTAATTTCACTTCTAACTCTACTTTTTTTTTTTTGTTACTAATGTACTGAGTTTGACCTTTAGAGCTAACTTTGTTGCTTGCACATTCCTGTACAGACAAATTACAGTTGATGAGTTGGAAGAAGCTCTGAAGAAGTATGATATGGGTGATGAGGCAACAATTAAAGAAATTATTGCCGAAGTAGATACAGATCATGTGAGTAATTCAAGAAACATGAAATAATCTAACTTGCTATTGTTTCATACTACAAAACATTATAACTGTTTTGATATTGGAGACTTTTGGCACGTTCAAGGAGATTTTGTTTTAAAGAACAATAGTGTTTTTAATGTAATAAAGTAAATAAATTTATCTAATAAACCAATAACAAGCTCCTTAAGTCTGAACAGTGGTTCAACTTGTTTCACTAGTAATCAACAAACCCCTGTCTTTACTATACATCATGTTATCGGGATCTTCTCCCAACAATTTGAACCATATGGCTTTCATTCCTAAGAAAAGACACATGATGAGTGAACTAATTGTAACGCTTGCTATTTAAATTTATAAATTTACATGAATTGCTCGGTTCAGTCACTAAGTGCTATATGTCCTTTGGTTTTATTACATAGGATGGGAGAATCGACTACCAGGAGTTTGTTGCCATGATGAAGAATAATAGCACCGATATTGTTCCAAATCGGAGGCGCATGTTTTAAGGCTCTCCTACTTTAATTAAAAAAAAAGGTTTCTAAGAAATTTTCCAGGGTCAGAGAGGAGCAACTCATACTCTGAAGTGGAACTCAGCCAGGCATCTGTGCAATGATATTCCATACTTTGACAAGTTACCAATCATGGTTGACTGCCTTTGTGTGTCCATCTACATGGATTGTAGGAGGTTCTTTCTGGCGCTTCCATGGTCTACCATCTCATCTTACGATTTTTCCATGTATCCTTAATGAGGTGTGCCTTATAGTCTAATTTTTCCTGCCTCTGGATCTTTTATGTAAGAAATGGGCTTGTAAAACAGTTCCAAATTATCATATATCAGGCAAAAAGTAATGCGATGTGCCTTCTGATCCTCTCTCTCTCCTTTTCTTTTGTTTTGGTCACTGGATCATTTATGTGAGAAACCTGGCTTTGTATGACAGTCCCTGATGACGATACTAGACATGATTGTAATTAGCTTGACTTTTAGTTTCCATTTCCTACAGTGCGAAATACTGGAGTCAAAATGTATCATAAAATATTGTTTAGCTCACCTTCCAAATATTTAAGACTTCTTGTGATCAAATTCGTTGCTGTAGAGTAGTTCGAAAGGCACAAACCAGAAAAAAATAGCTGGTACAGGACACCAACCACTTCACATGTTCACATGAGCAGGTTTGAGCACTTTCAGATGCTTTCTCCAATTAGCACAGGAGCAAATTGTAATTGCCCACTGTCCAAAAGGCATGTACAATTGTACATATCTTGAAATGGGCAAGCATTAATCAGCCAAAAGCAACTGCTCTTCCAGAATAGAAAACTCTGAAAGGCTATTTCCAAGATGCATTTATTTCTGCTAAATGCCAAAGCTTCAGGCAGCATTACACGAGGAGGATGTTGTATGATCTTATGTGAAATCATTACATTCCGGCCATCTGCACGATGACATATTATGAAATGAAATACGACTACAGAATACTCAGAATCTAAACCACCAGCATACCAACACATAGCGATAGATCAGATGTACAGTAATAGGCTTCCGTTCCTGCTTGAAAAATTTACAGTGATGTCGCCCCAAGCACATGTGAGCTCATCAGCGAACTGCGATCTTTTTCATCTTCGATGATTTGTGTTTGATGAAGAGAGCCGCTAGCATGCTTTTAGTGCCAACAGGGGCCTTTTTGGATTGCACGACCTTTAGGGTTGTCGAAGGAATGGAACGTTGAAAATTCCTTTACACCAGATAGGTTCTGAAAATAAAGGCACAGCCTATTAAGTTACAGGTGAAAAAAAAATATGCACAATGAGACTTTTTAAACAAAAAAAAGATACAGATTGCGTCATATTCAAGCTTACCTTAGTGCCAACCTTTTGCATAGCATCAGAACTGGTACTCCTGTTAAACTGCAGAGGTCTGCGCCAGGAGAGGCAGACCGTTCCTTACCTGAAACATGAGAGATTCATACGGAGCATTCAATCTCTGCACATAAGCTAAGCAGAAAACAACTTACAAGAAATTAAATAACAGTATGATTGATACATAGAAGGATAAATCACCTGAAACAGGTTTTGATGGTGAAGTGTCCATTAAGCTGCACAGAAACAGAGTTAAAATCAGAAGTACATCACCCCATTGCATAAACAAACGAACGAACAATAACAATTTTATACAAAGCTGAACAGAAGCTAAAAGAAGTCTTACACAAATGTAGGTTTATGTGTGTTTGCTTTGCTGTTGTTCTCTGAAGACAGATGCCAGGAAAGGGTTTTTGCTGCACCAATGAAAAAAAAAAACTTTTTTTGTTTAATATGGTGCATTGCATGCCTTGAATGAGCAAAAAAAGAATAAGCAAGAAGGCCCACCAGAGGGATAAGGTCTAGGCTTGGATTCCTGATCAGTGTATGCTTGCGGGTGTCCATGCGCCGGAGATCTTTTATAACCAGCTAGCTTGGCAGATAAAAATGGAGAGTCAAAATTGAGCACCCTTTCTTTTGTAATCAAACAGTATGTGAGCTCTTAGTTTTACATTCACTTACGTGGTAGGATATAGTGCTTGTGGTGTTTTATGTTTGCTGCCATCATTTGCTGCTGCCTGAGGCCTTCTTTGTCTGTGTAGACTTGGCATGTGAAGATTTGCTACAGATTTGAAATAGATCAGTACTTGAACTGGCATGGTTTCATCACCCTGTAATGCAAGTATTGCAGATAAGTGGCATTACCTGGTTCAGGCGTGCGACTTTCAGTTCATAAGTTGACACCTCAGCAGCTTGCTGTTCGAAAAGATCAGTCAATTTGTAGGCAACAGTACCCAGATGATCGACCGCGCGTTGACGACGGCTCGTACAGCATAGTCTTTCAAGTTGTCCAGCACCCTGACATAAGTTAACAACTTCAGTTGTCATAATATGGTCAGTGAATCTGAATGTTACTAGAACTGAAAATGTCCTGTTGAAATAATAAAAGTATACTGCAAGTTCAAGTTGAGTACACCATTGATTCATTTCATTAATAGAAGATATGAAAGTGCAGATGTTATATATTTCTGAAATTCATTCCCCGCTGTGAAACAAGAGTGGGTCCCTGCTGCTAAAAATTCCAACAAAATTCAGTACGGAGACAGTTGTCAGGTAACTCCAAAATTCCACATGATACCAAAAATTATATCCTTCTCTAGCCAGTAGAGTTTGTTTTCTAGTCACATCTCCACATCTCCACATCAAGTCCCTTGCTCACACCTGTTGCCGTCCTTGCCTTAGTTGGCTCAGTCCTCTACACCAACCTATCATACGTAGTTAGTTGGGTAGTTGCTACCAGCACATGCTGCACCCACGCTTGGATTGAATTATTCAACCATTAGGCGTGCTAGATACAGCATGGAAGATGCAACTGTACGAGGAGCAACCATGGATGGTCGCTGCGGTAAGAAGTGTGGGTGTTAAAATAAATTCCTTGACCCTTGACGAAATAATGCAGGGGCAGAAACTCACATCTGCTTCTGGTCGCTGTTGAGGTAGGACTTTTCGCAGTACTCGGAGGCGGAGTAGAGCTGCGGTCGCAGGTTCTTGAGCTCCTGCACACCATCAAGAAGCCGGATCCCCGGTGAGGCGGAGCAAAGAAGAGCTTAACTTAACAAGGAATTTGTTCTTTTTCATTTAGAAAAAAAAAAAGAAAAAGGAAACATTTTTGTGCGCGCCGCGCGGGTGCGTACGTATGGATCTAGGAATGCGGGGTTCGGGGAGCACCTGCAGGGCCTTGATGAAGCTCTTGCTGCGCTCCATGGACGCCTCGTCGACGGTGGTGGGGCCGGCCCCGGCGACCCCGCTCCAGGCGCCGGCCGCCGGCAGGCAGTGCTGCGGCGGCTGCATTTTCTCCGCTCCGGCGGCGGGCGGAGCAAAGAACGGGCACCGGCAGGGGAGGCGGAGAGGGAAGTCAAGGAAGCGCTGGCTCCACTGGCACTCGGTGGGCGGGGAGTGGGGTGATGCCTCGCCAACTCCCACTCGACGCAAGCTTATTCTACTGCCACTGCCACCGCCAGTCTCTCTCTCGTGTTGACTCTAGGCGTGGTGGGGCGTGCGCGTGCGCGTGTTGCCGTCGAGCGCTGGCGGTGGTCCGGTCCGCGGACGGAGGAGGAGTGGAGCGACCGCAGCGGTGGCTGGCTTTGATGGCGACGGACGCGGGGCCGCCCGCCGCCGGTCTGGTGGATTGGGCTTGGGTTTTGCTATTTGGCAGGGGAATCATTGCTCACTCATCGCGCGCTGCCTCGCTGGTGCTTTGGTTGCTTCGCTTGTCTTGGACTGCCTCCGGCTCCGGCTAGCGGGCTGACCACCGGCGCACTGAGACTGTCCCCGGACCCGGACCCGGACCCGGACCCGGACCCGCCGGTGATGGATCTGTGAACGCCGTTTTCATCGCAAGATTTTCATTCGCGTTTCCATTTGAGTGATTGTAAACGAAACAACTAATGTCAGATTTCTACGATTATGGACAGGCAATCGATATCAGATCTCTATGATTGTAATAACGAAATAATTAATGCCAGGATGCTAAGATTTTTAATCAAATTTGAGTAGCTATTAGGTTAACCCCACCTGAATCTATACAATCTTAGCATCCTGGCAAATTTGAGTGTTGTATAGTATATATGGTTGGAAATTGATTCACTGGAATAGCACGCCGAAGACTGAACAAAGATTATTTCTGTGGGGTCAAGTTTGGGCACAAATGATTATTATATTGCAAACATTTTATTTGTGCGGGTGGGGTCAAATTTGGTGCACAGGTAATGATATTGTAAAACGATTACTTTTTTTTTTCTTTGATTTACATAGGCTAGTTTAGGGAACATACTTGTTGCAATTTGGGTGTCACTGGGATTCAAGGAGCTTATTAACTTTGGCGGGCCAAAACATGTAATTATCAAGTGGTGCATTACCAAAGAATTGGCCAGCTACAAATGTTTAGTCTTTTTTGACCCAAAAGAATTCCAACATTCCTTCCAAACTACTGTAAAACCAAAACCGTTCTCACCGAGACTGATTTCACCAAAATTAACTGAACGCTAGATTTGCGTCGGCCGGTCCGCCGGTGCCATGTATACTGTGTCAGATTTGCGCTGCGGCACCTGCACACCGTCGTCGTCTCTGGATGGGGACGAGCGGCTGGTGACGTTCATCAATGCTTGTCGGCTCGACCACCTTGCAATTCATGGATCCATATGCAGGAGCAATCATGCCACGAGTCATCCTGTTCCTGTCAATCAAAGTGGACTGATTTCTGAATGATTTCGAGCAAGATTACGAGGTGGTCTTCTGTTTATCCCCTCTCCCCTCATGTGCTTTTTTTTCCCTGGAGTGCAGAAGGTACGCAAACAAGATGTTTTATTATGAGTTACAATCCTCAAGTAAAGAAATCTCTAACATGCAAAATGTCACACAATGCTAGCTTCCCAAGGCTAAATTAGACAAGAGAAGAAATGACGCATGGCGGCATGGGCCCTAGTACATTCTTCTGCACATCCACATGCATGCCTTGGTAGGTCTTTAAATGCATTATTTCTAGGACCTCCCTTGAAACCCACTGGAATTGCATGCTCTGTAGTATACTTCAAAGCATAAGCATAACACTGTTTCTTGATTTCTAGATTGTCCAATATATGGCTGCTAGAACAAAGACATGAATAGATTTATCGCAGTTAAGCCATTGTTTTTATCCAATTTCATAATTGATGGACAGTGTTTGGTCTATTTGTGAGGTCCTAGGTTTATAAGCAAATAAAATTCAAAAACAACTGCGCGAATTATTTACATGGGTGAATTTCACTACTCCAATAGGGCCTAGTAGGAATGAGAAGAACTGGGCTAGATTGTTACAGCTGGGCCAGTTTGTGGTGCACAAGGAAAACGGCCCAAATAACAATACAGGCAACCGGTGATCCACGTACGGGCAGGGGCGCAGGGCTACGGCTCTGCTCTGCCTCTGGCGCGGCCGTTCACCATCGGGGCCCACGGGGTGCACGGGGTGGGCGGCTCGCTGTCACTGACGCTGCTCATCTCCGACGCCAAGCGGCCGCTGAAGCCGTGCCTGGAGACGACGAGCTCCTTGAGGTCGGCGCTGGAGGTGCGGAGGCGCCTGAGGATGTTGCCAAACTTGGCCTTGGGCCGCCGCCGGATGGCGATGGACACGTCGTTCGGGAACAGGTCCCGGCGCACGAACGCGCGGTACACGGTGGTCGCCAGCACGCCGGCGACGGTGACGGTCGCGACCGCCGACAGCACGACGGCTAGCACCCGGCTGAGCGTGGTCTTCATCTCCGACGCGTACACCGCGGTGGCGATGGCGACGCTGGTCACCGGGAACGTGTACGCCCACCACGCCAGCGAGAAGCGGACGCCCCGGAAGAAGAAGCGGGCGCGGGCCACCAGCGACGCGTAGAGGAAGAGCGAGACGTAGTAGGCGAGCCTGGCGCCGAGGCCGAACTCGTCGCTGATCCTGGCCCACGCCACCGACGCCACGCTCGGCGTCGCCACGAAGAGGAAGAACACCGGGTGGAGGTCCCTCGGCAGCGGCACGTTGGTTGGCAGCCGCTGGTACAGCGTCACGAACAGCACCACGTAGTGCACCGTCCCGACGGAGAAGAAGAAGAGCGCCGGCTCCCGGAGTCCCATCTTGGCGCCGAGCAGCGCGCCGACGAAGTTGCCCACGACGGCGAGGTGGCTTGTCGGGCTCGCCACGCGGGAGAGCCGCCACTCGCCGCCGGACATCCACTGTCCGTACAGCTTGAGGTCCAGGAACAGGATGGGCGTCATGAGCTGGTACCACACCGTGTGGTGCACCGCCGTGACCGGCTCCGGCAGGCCCTTGACGAGGAAGAGGCAGGCGATCCACGGCGCGAAGAAGAAGTTGACGCGGATCGGGTGGTGGAACTCGCGCCGGACCGCCTCGAAGTAGAAGACGGCCTTGAGGAGGTAGATGGAGGAGACGAGCGCCATGAGCACGGCGGAGACCCACCAGAGCGCGTCGTTCACGGCGGGGCTCACGTGGAGGAACGCCGTGGACGGCTCCTTCTCCAGCGTCTTCCACAGCATGGCCTGGCTGCTGACGCCCATGCACATGCCGAACGCGTTGATCGGGAAACGCAGCAGGAACGGCCACGTCTCGTCCTCCGGGAGCACGGGCACCTCCGTCGCCCGGAGCGTCTCGAGCTCGGGCCCTTCCAGGGCCGCGAAGTACCGGTCGGCCGTGGGGACCTTGCTGCCGCCCAACTCGTCGTCGGTCTCCGCCCCGGAGTCCCTGCTGGCCACGTCGTCGCCGCCGTGTGCCGGCTGCGTCGACCCCGCGGATGCTGGACAGCTGCCGCTCCAGGCGTCCGCCTAAGGTCTTGAACTGGTCGAACCGCCGGTCCCGTTCCCCGAGCTGTCGCTGCGCGCCAGCGTGCCCTTCTGCTGTCGCGGCGGCTCCTCGCTGCTGACTGTCAGCGTCGGCTGCGGATGGGTGTTCCTGGGCTCGCCGGCGTCGGGGCGGTGCGCATCGAGCTTCGCCTCGTTTGATGGCGCCACGCTGATGGAAATGGAGTACGGCTCCTCTGCCACCGGCATCAAGTGAAGGCGATCACTCTCCGGTGCTGCCATTTGTGAATGGAAGCTGGCGCTATGCACTGCTTGCCGTGAACGAAGCTAGCCTCGGATGAGAAGAGCTCCTCACTCCTTGAATGGCACGACGATGCAGACAACGTCCATGGAGAACGGAGGCCGTGACAAGGTGGATATATATATACATGTGTGATCGGGTAGGTGATGTTTTGGTGGAGACGGCGAGCTGGTAAAGCCAGGGACGCAATAGAAAAGAGTTGACAGAAGAACACATGAGAACAAGAAGATCACGCTGAGTCAAAATTTCATCAATGGCAGCGCAGCCATCTCAGATGAAAACAGTAACAAATAGGTGCAGTAGTTTTCGGCAACTGCGTGCACGCGGATGACGAAACCAACTTATACGAGTAGGACAAGCTAAGTTTCTTACTAAAATCTCATCAAGTTCTTGTTTCCTCCGCTGTTTTGTCTAAACTTTTCTCATTAATAAATACACGTGCAGAGCCAGGACGTCAGGTAATACGGAGGGAGTAGATGGTACGGAGTATAATCTATTCTGCTCCATGAACACTGGAAATGTTGTTGTAGACTACGTAGGGCGTGGTTGGTTTCTTCCAATAGTCTGGGCCGGCCTGTGGAATTTTGATCGAATCCTATTTTACTCTTATTTATTTAAATATAAATGTATAATATAATAAACTGAGGCAGCGTGGCTGTGCGATGTTGGTTTGTTTATTCATATGTTGCTGTGATTTGCATTGCCACAATGGTCTTGATCAATGATGGTTTAATCTAATTAACGTTGCTTGAGAATAGGTTGCTTATGACCTCCTGGCCGCAATTCCTATTCCGCGATCGTCCGCTCGTTAAGCTTTGGCGCGGTCGATTCGACAGGCTCGTCTCTTTCCCTTTTGGCGTCGTTTCCTTCCCGCTTTTGTTTCCTTTTCCGTCTCCTACTCAACGCAGCAGGCCGGGCCCAAAATTTCGTGCCAAAATATTTCCCCACGCCACTCTGCCCGGCTTCCACGCAATGACCGAACGAAGCGACGCGGGGCGACCAATTTGAACAGTGTGCTGCCCACTCCCACTTTTCCCCATCGCTCTACTCTTATCTTCCCCCATTGATCTCCTCCTCGCGACCTCGCCGACGGGATTGGATTTTGGAGGGTCACCAGCGGAATTGGATTTAGGGATTTGGAGGAGTTCGTAGTAAGGTATTGCGCGCGCTCTCTCTCTCTCGTTTTTGCCGTGATTTGCATCGATGGTGCTTCGATTCGAGGTTTCTAGGGTTTCTCTTTCCTCGCTCGTGCTGACCGACTGTTGCACCTTTCTCATCTGTTTGCTCCTCCTCTACACTGGCGGGATTCACCGCCGTTGGCCCTAACCCTGGTTTGCGCGTCCACTGCAGGTTCAGCAGCCCCGACCCTGGCCCCGACGACTCCAACTCCTGTGCCGGCGGCCTCCACCTGCCGTGTGGCCTGTCGGTGTGGATCCCGGCATCCACCACGACGAGTCTATCTGGGCCCCGACGCGCATGAGTTCACTCAGCGGCAGTTCGCGTCGAGTCTACACAACTGCGTCGGCCAGGCGTACGCGCTCATCGAGGGCCCCGTCAGGTTCACCTACTAGCCTCATGAGTCAGATATCAAATTGGTCCTCTCTCTGATTCAGACTTACAAACTGGCTCCCGTCAGGCCATGCGTACTGCCAACCTCTCTCTGTTGCTCCTCTTTTTCCAAATTACAGAGATGCATGGTTGGCGAGACAGGATGGAGAATCAGAGTAGAGGAGAGGATAAGATTTTGGAGACTGATGCAATTTACATTTTCACATTTTAGTTTTGCAGGGACAAGGTGCTGCTTATCTGGACATGAACGAAGCTCACAGGAATCAAGGTTACCTGCACACATGTTGTTCTGCAATTCTATTTTTCACTTATGTGTATGCTATGTTGCCTTGTTTTTCTGGACAGCGGGGAAAATAGTGGTAGTTATGTTAGTATTTTTTTTAATTAAACATGTCAATATATCATATACGAACCTGCAATTGAAGAATGTTTTCGGTTACTGTAATTGAATGAATATTTTTAGTTCAATAGGATTGATAGCTGTACTCAAATTTTTCTAGATACTGAATAATGCTTTTAACTTACATAGTACAACTTGTATACACAACAACTATACTTATGTGCATAAGTTATTTTTCAACTTTTACAGTAGAACTTAACAAACATAAGCTCCTGACATGATTTGTGGATATAACTTAGATAGTACACGGTATGCTTGGTATTATTATCTTTTTTTTTTTGTGTTTTTGTATGATGTCGAAGCAGAACCACACAAGTTATGTTCAAATCAAATCTTGTTTGCTCCAAAACTACTTTTCTATGAAAAGTAGTGGATTGATCCCAACTAAATCTCAACAATGTTTAGGTTTCTAATAATAGTTAGCTATCTAGCTAGGTTTGTGTTGATAATAGCTATAGCCACTATTGAACTAACCAGGTTAACCAGTACGATGATTTGAAGCTTGATCGTGTTGTTCCTGTACCATTTAAATATGAGAAAATAAATGTCCTTGTTATCGTTATCATTAAACTAATGTTTATATATTGATTAAATTGCATTAATTAGGCCATCAGATGGCTGGATTAGTTTGTGATGCTAGCTGGTTTATCAAGTGATTCTGATTTTTCTCACGAAATACATTTGGTTTTCAGGGAGAGAGTGATTAGGATGGGAGTAAAGTCCATATCGACCCCTGAGTTAGAGTCTTCTAATAATGATGTAAGAAGTTTGTTTGCCAATTTCTTTGTCAGTTTTGTTCAGTTTAAGTACCGGTCAGATAATGGTATAGTGTTTTATTTTCCATGTCCTGTGTATTTCTAGTTTCATATTATATTTGTATTCTTTTTTTGTTCGATTGTTGTATGACTTTTATAAACCAATTCCTTTTCGTTCTATGTTTCCAGGAAACGATATCAATTCAAATTGAGCCTACCTATGCTTACTTTTTTTACAGAGACTGTGAATATCAGTTACAGAGACTGAATATCAGTTACATTACATAATAGCCCTTGGATATGTCTGAACTGATGACAAAAGCCAACAATGAAATACAGTTCGGTTGCCCAATTTCACTCTGGTGAGTGTTCAATCGTTTTTAAACGATCGATCATTTTTTCAGTGCCTAGTTACATATTTATAGAGTACCACATAGTTACTCCGTACATAGTTTTATATTTTCTGCTAATATATTATGATATTAATCTGTACATCTAAGTTCTTGAATATAACTTTACATCCAACTTTACATCTAAGTCATTTATTAAGTTATATTTCTAAGTTATACAAACAAGGTATTATAATATAATTTATGAATGTTGGCTTGTACATATAATTAAGCTAGTTAACTTGTACATGTAAGTTAGTTCATCTGAGGTATAAATTATACAAACAAAAATTATTATTAAATATAAGTTATCATTGTTGACTTGTACATATAACCTCGTACATATAAGTTAGTCCATCTAACTTATAAAAGTATATTTTATTTGGCTACCACTACCCAATGTGCTTGTCTGATCTCACCAAAAGAGAAAACTATGCGCGTGCGCATGAAAATGATAATGTGTGGGGCGTGCGGCACTGTCCATAAAAGGAAAGATGTGGAAATTCTTTTCCAAAAAACAGAAAGAAACCTGTGGCTCCTGTCTGATTGTTAGCATGATGCAATTCGAAGTGAACATTCGTGGATTAGTCAGATGGGAACACGGAATACTTTACAATTAAAATAGCCAATGTGCAACCTGGTGTAGTCTGCTAACATTTATGTTTGTACTGTTGCAGTTTGCTACCATGCTTATACACTAGCCCAAGGTTTGGATCCCATTAGTGAAAGAATGCCTTGACTTACAGCTTATCCTTTAAAGTGCAGATCAATGAGTTTGTGAAGCGTTGGTGGGGAACAACTTATTCCTTATTATATTACCGTGCATATATGATAAGGAGAAAGAAATCAAGTGGTATTTTCCCATCTTATGCTCTCGATTCATACAATACTACAAATGTAAACTGTTCCTGTTACTCGAGATAAACCACTTCCTCCCTATTCATCCAGAAGCCCCTGCTTTCGTTGAGCAGGCCACTGAGCAACAAATTCTTGTTACTGGAATCAAGGTAGGTGTGCTCAGTTCTTGTGCTAGAATTCATTTTGGAGTCCTCTAATTAGTATCACCTATCCTGCCATTGCCTGAATGATGATTATAAATTATATTAATATTATAATGTTTCTTTGACATATAGGTCGTGGATCTGCTTGCACCCTGCCAAAGGGGTGGAAATATTGGTCTCTTTGGTGGTGCTCATTATGGAGCTGATCAACAATGTTGGTAAGGCCCATGGTTGGTACACCTCTAGTTTCATTGTAAATTTGGCTTAGTTATTTGTTGCATCTGCTGATTGTGATAGCTGCTCTGTTTCTATGTAGGTGGTTTCTGGTGTTGGAGAACGTGCTCGTGAAGGTAATGACATGATTGAAAGTGATGCTGAAGGACAAGATGTGCTTCTATTTATTGACAACATTTTTGTTTCACTCAGGTGATTTCAGCAGGGCATTTCTTTTGCCTGAAAATGATATACAGCTTTTGGAGTGATTATCTTTCTAGTTCTTTGTTTGAATAATGTGTTCATGTTAAATCTGGTGGCATTGTTGCGCTCTTAATATGAGGCAAACTCTTCGACGTATCCCCACAAGCTCTGGGATACTAGCCAACGCTTGCCACTGATCTTGGAGGTCTGCAAGAGTTATTCAGTATTTCGATAAGTTGTGCAGTGTAACTTATCTACATAAGTTTTATAGATTAACTTATGAGCATAAGTTGTCGTGAATAACCTGTCTTCCCAAGTTATGCCATGAGTTACTTCTCTAAGTTATGCCCCCAACTTGTCTCTTAATTAGGATAAGTACAAGTATATGTTAGACATGCACATCTCCTAACTTGTCTCTGAATTAGGATAAGTTACTTCTCTAAGTTATGCCCCTAACTTGTCTCTTAGTTATGCCATGAGCCAACGATTGCCTTTGATGATGTGTGGGTTCTTCGTTCTCAGTTGTTCATCGATTTTTTTTTGCGCAGCGATAATCTAATAGAGCATCTAAAAGAGTTTCTTCTACTTAGGTCATATCATTTTCTTATGTTTTGAATGGATTGGGTCATACATATTAATTTAGTTTGGTCTTATAGTTATCTTTTTATAAGTTATACACTGAGTTATACATATATGTTAGACAATACATCTCCTAATTTGGTCTTATTGTTATGTTCTATAAGTTATACAATATAAGTTAGGCTGTAGTTTGGTCTTATTGTTATGTTCTATAAGTTATACACTATAAGTTATATGTATAAGTTAGACAATACATCTCGTAGTTTGCTCTTCTTGTTATGTTCTATAAGTTATACAATATAAGTTATACAATATAAGTTATACAATATAAGTTATACATATATGTTAGGTACTACATCTCCTAATTTGGTCTTATTATTTTGTTCTATAAGTTATACACTATAAGTTATACATATATATGTTAGACAGTACATCTCATAGTTTGCTCTTTGTTGTTATGTTCTATAAGTTATACATATATGTTAGACAATACATATCATAGTTAGGTCTTATTGTTATGTTCTATAAGTTATACGTATATGTTAGATAGTTCATGTCATACTTTGGTCTTACTTTATGTTCTATAAGTTATATACTCTATAAGTTTTACATATATGCTAGACAGTACATTTCGTGGTTTTGTCTTATTATTATGATTTATAAGTACAGTATGAGTTATACAATTGTGCTTTCCAATCAATGCTTGTTATTGGGAACTGTCCTGATAGTGGTGGGTTAGGCACATTAGTGTGATCTTCTGTTTTTGCACCATCAGATGATGCAACTACACACACTGATAGAGTATTGGTACTTCTCATGATTTGATCAGATTTTTGTCGCAAGGCCCAATCACAACAAATGGACAAAACTGCTAATATGGTATTGGATATTGAGGGTCTGATTCAACCACATGATAAATGCTGCTCTAGAAGTCCACAAATGACTGTATGTCTTTTTACTCAATACTTTGAACAACCAATAGTTTTCTGAGTTTCTTAAGCCCACGTTCTCATCATCTACACAAGGCCTTAACATGCAAGGGTTCGAATCAGATGAAAAGGAGGGTTAGTGAT
Organism: Hyparrhenia diplandra; assembly: GCA_015847255.1. Lineage (NCBI taxonomy): Eukaryota > Viridiplantae > Streptophyta > Magnoliopsida > Poales > Poaceae > Hyparrhenia > Hyparrhenia diplandra. The sequence continues at coordinate 65,025 of JADLZK010007783.1, read as the reverse complement.
GAGCTGTAGGAAAAGGATTTAGCAAAAAAAAAAAACTTATCATCAAAGGTAACAAGATGTTATTATCTCTTACTTTTACTATTTGGGCTTTCTTGGTACTTAGGGAATAGTTCGATCATTTTATTTAGTCATGCAACAACTAATCATGTGTGCATTTAGATCTACTACTCCGTGTCCGTTTTGATAAAAAAAAAAAAAAAGCTTGTGCTGGGCATACTTACCATTCCCTATATAAGATTGACTCTATTTTTGTCTATAAAATTGCTATATTGTTGGAATATGTATTTCCTTTAGCCTTTGAATTGAAAAACTAATACATTCTTTTTACAGCTTTACATTAAGCTATCGTAATACTATCTTGGTCCTCATAGGCTAAAAAGAAATTGTGCTTCTATCTTATGGGTGTAGATTTCTCTTGCTTTTCTTAATTGATAACTAATAAACATTAAGCTATCATAATATTATTATTTCTCGTGTTATAGGCGGCGGGCGGTGTCGCGCGCGAGAGGGAGGGAGGCTAAAGTGAATCTTTTGATGTTTGCCTGGTACTTTTGTGTTTATTTAGAACCAGAACCTTTGGATGAAACTTGCTACAAACATAAAAAATGTTAACCCATCTTAGAGTCATGTAGTTAGCTTTTGTAGTTTAGGCGTGTACCCAGAATTTTGTGGCCCTACAAAAACACAAAATAGAAGCTGCATATATCTTGAGCTTTCATAACTTGTATTCTCTAACTCATGAATATAAGTTGTGAGCTTATCCACTTAAGTTTTACAGGACAGCTTATGTCCTTAAGTTGTAGTAAATAACTTATGTCTTCCTAAGTCTTGCGATGAGTTAATTTCATAAGTTATCTAACAATTAGGACTAGTACAGGTCCTCTATATATCAGAACCCAGATCTATAGTGTTATACATACATATCATGTACTAAGTTCATAAATAGAACAAGTCCACTACGTAGGAAAATGAGAGACTTATAGTTTGAAAGGTAGTTCTCGTATGCTGACATGGTGTTGCTGAATAAGACAATCTATTTATAGTTGCATTTTTCTTCTCATTTTGTGAATTATAGTGTTCCATTATAACTATCTTAGAGCAACTCCAAGAGAGTGGCTATTCTTGTTTTGTATGCTATATTTGGCATTTTTGAGTAAAAATGGAGCTCTAACAGGTATTGTATATCGCTTTTTAAATTAGCAAGCTAGTCATCCCGTGTTTTCCAGTAGCCATAAAAAGCAAGCCTACTCGCTCTCTGTCCTTCGATTTCTGCTTGTGGCTGCATGTTCCGTTGTGCATGGGCAGCCTTACCGCACGTTGATTTGGTATTGAAGCCACTTGTCCGTCTGATCAAGAATCCTCGTGGCTAGTTATCAAAAAAAAAAAAAAAAAAAAAAAAAAAAAAAGAAGAAGAAGAAGAATCCTCGTGGCTAGAAGACAAAAGGTTTACATAAGCTGTTGGGAGTAGCATACCCTTTTTAGGACTTCTATCGTTTATGTAATAGCTAAAATATAGAATTTGGCTAATGTGTTTAGAAAATCTCTTGGAGATGCTCTTAGGTTTTGCTGTGTGTTGGCTTATTCTATGTTTACCTTATTTGCAGGTTTAGGTAATGGAATTCTAGTAATGGAATTATATGTTAAGACACATATATGGTCAACGTTGTAGTTATGCAGATGTTCAATGTCAACACTTGCAGAAGTTATGAAATATTACCTCTGCACCTATTGTTTACAAGTTTACATGATGTTCTGGAATTCCTTTGTGTGTGTAAAACTTGATTTTATTTTGCTCCCCACCCTTTTTTATCCCTATTCCCATGTCCCAGAATGATTAAGTTTGTTAAAAGAAAAAGAAAATACTGGTATTAACCTAAAAGAGAATGTTATTTTCCAAGTTATGCTCGCCAACTACTGAAAAATGTTGTCAAAGCAGCGCGTGAAAGAAAATGAAAATACCCCAACGAGCCTGCGAAAGTGAAAGGGAAACCAGCGGAATTAATGAGATCTAGAAAGAGAAAGGGAAATAGGTGGGAATTAATAAGATCCAGACACCCATGTCTCAGCCTTCCAGAAATGGAAACAGGTGGGAATTAACGATTTCTTAAATGGGAAAGTCCGGTTGGTCTGAAATCGTCCGCGACTTACGAATCTGGCGGACGTCCGCGATTTAGCCGTCCCCCCTCCTGGCAGGTTGGTGTATGCTTATGTTCCTAGGTCAATGTGGCATCTATCATGCTCTATTCCATCTGTTACCAGGCTATGTCTGCAGCCTGCACCGATCTCAACAAATTCGTGCACAGCGTAGATTGAACGGCTAAATTGGGTAGGTCAAATTTTGGAAGTGCCTAGGCAATGAGGCAACGACTCACATTGTTTTTAAAATTCTACGGAACAACCTCCGTCTTAGGTGAAACTAACTCAAACTTCCATGCAAGCTAAAAACAAAATTAGATGATGGCCACAAAGTGTCTTCAAGTGTCGTTCTAGTAAAATCTCAGCCTGGGCATTCGGTAGAAACCGATGAATCGGTTCGGTTGGGGTTCCGTTACTAAAAACTTTGCTTTCCATGATTAGATAACCCATCGGTTTCCCGAAATGCACAGGTTTTTTTTCGGTTTTACCAAACAAAAACCGATGTCGGTAGCAGGGTCACGATCCGCCTCCGAGGTCGTCACCGACACCGCCGACGCCGCCCGCCGCCGCCTCGACGCCGCCCCGCCACCGCCGGGTCGCCCGCCCCGCCGCGCCGCGCGCCGCCCCACCGCTCCATGCCGCCGCCGCCCAGCTGCTCGAACCTCGCCACTGCCCGCCCCATTGCCAAGCCGCCACGCTAACGCCGCCGCGCTTAGGGTTAGAGTCGGACGGACCGACCGATCGTGTCTTGTCGCGAGACTCGGGGAGGGACCAGGGGTCACTCGGTCTTGGTGGGTCAGGGCTGTTGCCTCGTTGGGTTGGGCTTCATGGTTTGCATTGAGTCGGCGTCTCAGCGAAGCGAACTTTTGGATTTCGTGGATTTCGGTTCGGTTTGATGTAGAAATCGGCCGAACACCCGAACCGTGTAAAAATGAAAACCAATGCCGAACTGAAAACCAAAAACCAAGATTTCGGTTCAGTTTTGGTTCGGTTCGATCGGTTTTCGGTAAAAAAAAGTGCCCAGGCTGAGTAAAATCGGCGTCTATGGACGTGTTTGGTTCATTTCATACCAAAACTTAGCCAGACCAGTGAGCCCGCCGATGACCAAAAGTGTCTTCAAACGAAAACACCAACCAAACACACTATTGAGCTAGCCAGGCTAGTATAAGAAATGAACCAAACAAGCCCATGTTGGCTTGCTTTGGAAGCAGGCTAACTCTAGTCCGCTAAGTTTTGCTAGCCAGGCTGCCGGAGGCATTTTCGCCGGGCGCTGGTGGTCATCGGCGGGCTCGACGCGCTGTAGGACTGGCAGCAGGTATGGGACTACCTAAAGAGATGGCACAACTTGGAAGCAGTGGACACGATCAGTACGACGGGTTCAATTTACGGCTATTGACAACGTTGTAGGAGAAAATTTATCAAAAAAGAAAGAAGAAAGGTTGACGGCATAATGATCTATTGGTGGTGGCATGTTTGGAAGGAGAGGAACCGACGGACCTTCCAGCAAAAAAACGGCACATGCAGAACAAGTAGCCCTCCTGTGTAAAGATGACATTGCACACCATCACTTCGCAACAACCCGAGACTCACAGCAATAGGCCTTTAGGGTGGTTATGGGGGCGGCTAGTGTTTTCTATCTTGTTCATCGTTTTCAGCCTGTGTGCTGAGGGTGGTTTTTCTTGGTGGTTCACAAGCAAGTTTCGGGTTGAGTTAGAGTGGAATGTAGTAGAGTGGAGATCGCCGGTTGTAAACCTTCTTTGTATTTTTGTTTTTCTCGTCTAATAAAAATCCAGTAAAGTTCTTGCCGCCTTTCTAAAAAACAAACTGACTTGAACTATAGTGTCATCTCGTGATTGCATCCTTGTGATGGCAAAGGTGCAGTGAATCTCTGTCTGCTGCACGGATGCATGGAAAGATTCAAGAACTACTAGTCTTTCTGAAGCCTGTACAGACGAGTAGATGAGATTGATGCATGGTGGCCTACGCTTCTGCTCTGCGGCGGGCCGGCGGCCATGCGCCATGGGCGACGGCGGTTGGCTGGAGCTGTTGGTCTCGGATCCGGAGGAGCCGCTGCCGTGCCTGGAGACGGCGAAGACGAGGTCCTTAACACCGTCGCCGGAGGCACGGATGTGCGCGAGGATCTTGCCGAACTTGGCCTTGGGCCGCTGCGTGACGGCGATGGACACGTCGTTGGGGAACAGGTCCTGCGCACGAACGCGTGGTACACGGTGGTCACCAGCACGCCGGCAACGGTGACGGACGCCAACCCGGACAGCCCCACGGCCATCGCCTGGGTGAGCACGTTGGTCACCGACGACGAGTACACCGCCGTCGCGATGGCCACGCTCGTCATCGGGAACGTGTAGGCCCACCACGCCAGCGAGAACTGCACGCCCCTGAACAGGTTGATACGCACAACCTGTATATGTGCGTATATACACGGTCACTACATGTACATGCATGTTGTATATATACATATATAATATGTACGATGTAAACGTACTACATACCAGTGACATGTAGAGGAATAGGGAGGTGAAGTAGAGGATCTTGGCGGCGTAGTTGAATTCGCCGCAGAGCCTTGCCCAGCCGACGGAGGCGACGCTCGGCGCGGCGATGAAGAGGAAGAAGACCGGGTGGAGCTCCTTGGGGAGCTGGGCGTTGGTGGGCAGCCTCTGGTACAGCGTCACGAACAGCACCACGTAGTGCACCACCCCGATGGCGAAGAAGAAGATGGGCACCTCTCGGAGCCCCATCTTGGCGCCCAGCAGCGCGCCGACGAAGTTGCCGACGACGGCGAGGTGGTTGCTCGGGTTGGCCACCTTGGACAGCCGGCGTTCGCCGCCGGACATCCACTGGCCGTAGACCTTGAGGTCCAGGGCGAAGATGGGCGCCATGAAGATGTACCAGACGACGTGGTTGACGTCCCTTACCGAGAGCGGCAGGCCCTTGATGAGGAAGAGGCAGGCGATCCATGGCGCGAAGAAGAAGTTGACGCGGATCGGGTGATGGAACTCGCGCCGCACCGCCTCGAAGTAGAAGACGATCTTGAGCAGGTAGATGGAGGAGACGAGCGCCATGAGCGACGCGGACACCCACCAGAGCGCGTGGTTCACGGCGGGGCTCACGTGCAGGAACGCCGTGGACGGCTCCGACTGCAGCGTCTTCCACAGCATGGCCTGGCTGCTCACGCCCAGGCACATCCCGAACGCGTTGATCGGGAACCGCAGCAGGAACGGCCACGTCTCGTCTTCAGGCAGCGCCGACACCTCCGTCGGTCTCAGCGTCTCGAGCTCGGCCCCCTCCAGCGCGGCGAAGTACCGGTCCGCTGTGGGCACCTCGCCGCCGCCGCCGCCGCCGCCATCGTCGTCGGTCTCTTCCTCGGAGATCATCTTGTTGGAGCTGAAGGTGGAGTCGTCGGCGGCGGGCTCGATGTCCACGGCGACACCGCGGAGGTTGGACAACTGGCGCTCCAGACGGCCCGAGAAGGTCTTGAAGTGGTCGAAGCGCCGGTCGCGCGGGCTGTCGCTGCGCGACACGGTGCGCACCCGCTGCAGCGGCTGCGGCGGCGGCTCCTCGGTCCGGATCGTCAGCGCCGGCGGCGAGTGGTACCGCGCCTGGTTCAGCAGCTGTGGCGCCGCATCCAGGTGCTCGGCCGGCTCTGGCGGCAGTGCCATGCTGCAGAAGGACGCGCGCGTGCCGAGGTGCAGTCCCGACGGCGACGCCGGCACGCTGAAGGCGGCGGAGTACGGGGTCTCCGTCGCCTCTGCGGTCCTGGCAGCAGCAGCCACGGGGAACCGGAAGGGCGACCACCGTCGACGACGAAGGCGGTGGCCCGCCCCGGCGGCAGCGGCAGCCGGAGCGGCTCCGGCGACGGGCGCGCCCTGCTGGCGCCGTCGCCGGCCATCCCCGCCATCTGGACGCTCTCGCTGGTGGCCATGGCAGCTCTCGGTGGTCACGATCGCTGAGCTCGCGTCGCCGCCGGAGGTGTCAGTGCCACACATGACATGAAGCGGCTGCCCTTATATATAGAGCTCAGGGAAGGTCAGGCGGAGAGGAAGACGATGGGTTGGGGAGGGACTGCGTAGGCTGCGTCTGTGTTAGCAATGGGGAAGGGGAAGAGCAGAGTTGCGTGGGGAAGACGAAGATAGAGGAGCAACGATGAATGATTCCCGTTCAGATTGAGTTTTTCGTTTCAGTTTTTCCATACAGAGCTTGCCGCTCGGGCGCTGCTATATAGTTACAGGTCCTTGACCTTTCACGCTCGCAGGCGTAGTCACTTGGCCCAATCCTTGCTATCGTATTTCGGGTTCGGCTTCCTGGGGCGAGGCAAGACGGGCCGGCCTTCTTCCTCATTTCCTGGTAACGAGCTTGACGAAGTACGTGGCATAGTCATGGTGCTAACATTCCCCCTTGAGGCACTGCTTGACCCCAAGCAGTGGAGCGGGGAAACTCCTGCTTGAGTGCTTCAAAGTCCTCCCATGTCGCCGGAGCCGACGACAAGTTGTTCCATTTGACTAACACTTGCTGGATAGAATCATCACCACGAACCACAGTGCGATAGGCCAGCACACGTTCTGGAGCCAAGTGAATGTCGAAATCAGAAGGCAGGAAAGGGATCACCTGATGTTGAGGACCAATCACCTTCTTCAACTGTGAAACATGGAATACTGGATGTATACTCGAGTGTGCAGGCAAGTCGAGACGATATGCCACGGTGCCAATTCTTTCAGTCACACGAAATGGACCAAAATAGCGGAATGCCAGCTTCTGATGTGAACGAGGGGCTAAAGAAGTTTGGACATACGGCTGGAGCTTGAGAAACACCAAATCATTCACCTCAAAACGACGTTCGGTCGACCACACGTCCTGGCTGCTTCTTCATACGTTCCTTTGCACGATGGAGGTGCCGCCAGAGGAGTTGGTCCATCCACTTGCGATCAGCGCACCAAATCTGAACATCGGTGTTGATGACCGCGATCGAGTAATGGCTAGATAGCGTGGCTTGTATCCATACAGGGCCTCAGCTGGTGAACGCCCAATAGCAGAATGATAGCATGAATTGTACCAAAACTCAGCTGAAGTAAGCCGGGCACACCAATTCTTAGGACAAAGTGAATGAAACAACGTAAATACGTTTCCGTGCATTGATTGACGCGCTGGTCCGGCCATCCGACTCGGGTGATAGGATGTACTACGGCGAGAGATCCACATCAGCCGTAGAGAAAAGAGTTCGCACCAAAAGCCACCGGTGAAGATACGGTCGCGATCCGACACACAATATACCCGGGCAATCCATGGTGCCTATAGACCGAATGAAAGAAAGCATCGCCCACATCACGGATGTGAATGGATGGCGCAGAGGACAAAGTGAGTATACTTAGTCAACAGATCCACCACGACCATGATACGATTGTAAGACTTGGACAAGGGCAAACCCTCCACGAAGTCCATAGAGAGCACTTCCCAGTCGACTCGGACCGCCGAGGCCGGAGAAGGCCGGAGATTTAGAACGGTCATACTTAGCTTGTCGACAAGTAATGCAGGACTGCACATAAGATTGCACAGCAGACTTCATCCCTTTCCAAGCAAAACACTGCTTAAGCCGCATATAAGTGACTGGCACACCAGAGTGACCACCCCAAGAAGTATCATGAAATGCCTGAATGAGCTTATGCTGAAACGCAATGTCATTTCCAACCCAAATACGGTTTTACGAACGCCAGCGGGCCCGCTTTCGTGAGTATAGTGAGGTAATCGATGCAAAAGATCGATGGCCAACTTAGCCATAATCTCGAGAGCCACGGGATCGCCAGAAGATAGGTCGACAAACAAAGATTGGCCCAAGATGGCACTACCGCTGAAATCGCCGCACAACACTCCGCTGAGCCGGATGTCTTGACAGGGCATCGGCCGCGATTGGAAGTGCCTTGCCCGTAAAAACAATACGATACCGCAACCCAAGCAACTTAGAAAACACACGCCGCCGCCAATAAGTGTGCGTGACGCCGGGTCGATAACTGGGTCAAACAAGCTACTGATCAGTGAGAATCAAAAACTCTTGGAATTGGAGGTATGGCCGCCATGCATGAACAGCCAGAAGGATGGCCATGAATTCTTTTTCATATGTTGACAAGCCACGAGTCTTAGGGCCCAAAGCCTTACTCATATATGCTAAGGGATGCCCCTCTTGCATTAGGACAGCACCCACACCCAAGTCTGATGCATCAGTCTCGATGGCAAATGGCTTACTGAAATCGGGCAAAGCTAGCACAGGAGAACTGCACAAGGCCTGCTTCAATGTTTGAAAAGCTTCTTCATGCACTGCTGTCCAAACAAAGAGAGTATGCTTACGAAGCAGATTAGTCAAAGGCTTAGAGATGATACCGAAGTGTCTCACAAAGCGCCTGTAATAGCCAGCTAAGCCAAGGAATGATCTGAGCTCTTTGACGTAAACCGAGAAGGCCATTCAAAATAGCATGGATCTTGCCCGATCAAGACCCCACTCCCGAAGCAATCGATAGTGTGTCCCAAATAAGATATACTGGTCTGCCCAAATTTGCACTTAGACAGTTTCAGGGTCCAATGATCTTTGGCCAACAACTCCAATACTTGTCTGACGTGCTGAACATGTTCCTCCATGGTCTTACTATAGATGAGGATATCATCAAAGAAGACTAGCACAAAGATCCTCAAAAATGGAGCCAATGTTGTATTCATGGCATCTTGGAATGTCCCAGGAGCCCCAGTCAGTCCAAAGGACATTACTCTGAATTCGAACTGACCAAAGTGTGTCTGAAAGGCTGTCTTATGCTCATCACCCTCTTTCATCCTGATTTGATGGAACCCAGCTTGGAGATCAAGACTGGTGAAATACTTAGCCCCATTCAACTCATCAAGTAGCTCTTCAATGACGGGAACAGGATATTTGCTCTTGGCTGTCAAGGCATTTAGTTGGCGATAGTCAACACAGAAACGCCAACTCTGATCCTTCTTCTTAACAAGGAGCACTGGGGAAGCAAAGGCACTCACACTCTTCTGAATAATGCCCTGATCCAACATGTCATTGACTTGTTTCTCTATTTCGGTCTTGAGCACGGGTGCATATCTGTATGGCCGTACAAAAACAGGAGTAGCACCAGGTAGAAGTGGAATGGAGTGATCACACTCACGCTTAGGTGGTAAACCAGAGGGAGGCTGAAAGAGATGCTCAAACTCAGATAAGACAGGTTCGAGTGCAGGGCAAGACTGAATACCAGTAGCAATATCTTCAATTGCAGTTAACATACTGAGCTGAATAACAGACCCAACTGGCACAGAAGATAGATTACCAATTAACATAGCAAAAGAGTCCTGATAAGGGATCACCATCCACTGTTCTTGCCAGTGCACCTGCATTGGACTAAATCCTGATAGCCAATCCAAGCCCAATATCATATCAAATGATGTTAAGGGCAACAGTTTCAGAGAAGTAGTGAACTGACAGTCCTGAACTGACCAAATAGCATCAGGCAAATAAGATGAACAACGAAGAACTGCCCCATTGGCCACCTGCACATCAACTGGGGGAAACAACTCTTGCACTCCTGATAATGACTCAGCTAAGGACTGGCTAATGAAAGTACTAGAACTGCCAGAATCAACAAGAATAGCAATGGAATGGCCTTGTATGGAACCAGTGAAACACATAGTCTTAACAGCAGAAGAGCCAGAAGCTGCAGCAAGGGATAAGTGCATCATCACCTGACCATCAATAGGAATAGCCGCTTCAGCATAATCGGTCTCTTCGTCATCATCTGCTGGGAAAATATCAAGCAGCTCTTGCACTAGATTCAACTGAACGGCTTCATTGCACCGATGTTCCCGGCTCCACTTGGCGCCACAAATGACACACAGACCACGCGCACGACGAGATGCTCGGCGTGCACGGAATTTGTCTTCGCCGCTCTGCGGCCCCATCTCGGTGGGCGAGCATCGCCTTGTAGCGCCGGGCCAGGACGAGGGGGGCAATGGCAAGGCAGGTTGCCAACCCGGCTTGTTCTGTCCACCGTAATCCATCCTCCGAAATGGCTTGCGCGACCAATCCTGCGGCCTCCTCCTGCAATTCAGCGAGAACGAAAGCAGCATCGAGTGTTTGGGGTCATTTGGACCGTAATGACAGATTTGATTTCATCACGAAGACCATGGATAAAACGTTGCACAAATGTGAGGGGATCTGGGTGGTTATCATAGGCTTTGAGCTGGTCGACCAGGGTGACAAAATTATCGATGTACTCGGACACAGACCCGGTTTGTTTGACTTGGAACAGACGACGGCGAAGCACCGCTTCGTGCTCGTCCCGCAAAAACGGGTAAGCAACATGGCAAAGAAAAATCGATCACCGCGGGGACTCGACCGCTCCTCAACCGAACACAGCCAACGCTTGGCGTGGCCCCGGAAATGCATCGCGGCGGCTTGAATCCGTCAGAGATCGATTCGACGCGATACAGGTGGAAGTAATGGGATGCATGTTTGAGCCACAATTTTGGATGATCCCCATCAAATTTCGGAAATCAAACTTAGGAGTTTACCAGTGGTTACCCCCCGCTGTCACCCCCCGGGTAGCTGGACTCCGGTGTGTTACGGGGTGGTGGGTATGGTGGGCGAGGAGGGGGCATGTAGTGGCGTGGCTGCGGTGATGGTGGACGCGGAGGCGGCATAACATAGCGTGGCGGCGGGGTGGATGGTGGTGGTCGGAAATTGGTATTAGGGAGAGGCAGGGTGAATGGTGAGGATGAGGACGTACCCTGTTTGTTGGGCGGCCACAGAGTGGTAACCACTCCATAGCCACCCCGATCGACGCGCAGCGTTCGCCGGGCGGTGTGGCCGTGGTTCCCGCAGATGGGCGCGGACAGCTGCGCGACGCGCCGAGGCCGACCAGATCGGAGTCGACGAAGACCGGCGACGTCATGGTCGGAGGGGCCTCGCTTGACGCCAGGCATCACGCCGCTTTGAGACGATGGCGCCGACGCAGATTTGGGGATGGGGGCGAACACGCCCGCGACGAGGAAGGACCGTCGACCATCGAACGCCCCCGGTGCCAAGATCTTCCCGACCTCGCACTTGGCGATGATAGCTTGCGGATGTCGAGGCGGAGGTCGCCGATGTGGCCATCCATCTGAGGACGCCAATCATCGAACACCTTGCAGGCGGACTCGAGCTTGGTGATCCGGGCGTCCGCGGCAGACGCGTTGGAGTGGATCGTCTTCTCGGACCGCCGGCGCTTTGGCGAAACGCTTTGTCGATCTCGGCCCAGCAACAACCGATGGTTGGGATCCATGACGCCCTTGGATTTCGTAAGCGGGTGAAGTGGGGATGGGAACTGGGGGTAGGTGGCGGAAACGAGCGATCCGTAACTGCGGATCGGCCGAGGAAAGAGGTCTCGATACCAGATGTTAGCAATGGGGAAGGGAAGAGCAGAGTTGCGTGGGGAAGACGAAGATAGAGGAGCAACGATGAATGATTCCCCGTTCAGATTGAGTTTTTCGCTTCAGCTTTTTCCATACAGAGCTTGCCGCTCGGGCGCTGCTATATAGTTACAGGTCCTTGACCTTTCACGCTCGCAGGCGTAGTCACTTGGCCCAATCCTTGCTATCGTATTTCGGGTTCGGCTTCCTGGGCCGAGGCAAGACGGGCCGGCCTTCTTCCTCATTTCCTGGTAACGAGCTTGACGAAGTACGTGGCATAGTCATGGTGCTAACAGTCTGCGTGCAAGTGGAGAGTTGGAGCAGTGCGCGATCGACGCCGGCGGTCAGTGACAGTGGCGCGGACGTCGGAGCAGTCACGTAAGAGGGAAAAAAAAGGCCTCGATCGAACTTTTTTGTTATTCTACAGAATCTACACGTCTGAACTCTGATGACGAACAATTTGCAACGCGCGCGATGAATAAAATCATCAGAGCCAGGTTGCAATCCTCAAAAAATCCCACTTGATCGACGTACAATACGTATATGATCCACAGTGAAATTCCTTTGATATTTCACATTTCTTTCTAGCCACCTATCGTACGTGGTCCTGTGTGACTCCGGTGACGCATGGTGGGGTGACTTGTTACGACGGACCGGATGCGAATTCGACTTTTGGACCGCCGTGGATCCTGGAAGAATGTGCAGCACGCAGCAGGCCGGCCGTGATGCTCAAGCTAGCTGCCGGTCCTTCCGTTCGTTGACCTGGTGGCTCCGGCGGCCGTGGATTGCCGACGCCCACGACGACGTACGGCGAACCCGGCCGGCCCGGTCAGGTCGGTCGTATCTGGACCATGCATCGACGGCGAAGAGGTAGGTCTTGGAGGTCTTGGCACGGACTGCTCGCGTTGAAATTACCACCATATGCATCCTGTCCCATTTCTCTTTTAGTACTCTTTTTTTCTTCATTCACGTGTCTATATACTAGACCTCTGTCCGAAATAAAATTATCGCCTATAGTTTTCAGCTAATAAACTATCTAAAGTTAAATTAAACTTATATGTAAAAGGGTATATCAATATTTATGACATCAAATATGTTATGAAAAATGTTCAAAAAATAAATGTAATGATCTTATTTGGTATTATAGATATTTTGTAAACTTTATTTTTGACATTACACAAGACAAACACGTACGCTCTACACGTACGAATCTACATTTTATATAAAGCTTTTTAGAGTTAAGGGAGTACAATCGATTGGCCACCGGACTAAGTCAAAGTTACTATTATCAACCTATTTTATTCGTTGGTTGTACTGTAATCATGTTTATGTACCTTACTTTAGTTCATAATTTTCGACAGTGATTGTACAAGTTGCATGCATGATTGATAGAGTAGCTAGAAGATTTTAGAATCGTTAGGGGCTTACATAAATGTCCCTCTTCTCACTTTTCTTTTTATATTTGCGTCTCCCCTAACATTAGAAACTAGTATACTATATGCACATACATAGTACATAGCATGTATATGCATGTAGGCAGCAGAAGCCGTCTGTCCGTGAAAGGATTTCTATTGACGAAAGGTTGCCTGTTTCATAAAGCAACATATATATACTATGTTATAATTGCCCAAAAAAGACACTATTCATAGCACGTGCAACCATTATATTTATTTATCTATCTATGAGCAAAACTGTATTCTATACAAGGACCCTATTCATATATATAATGAATACGTTGCCTACTAGTCTAAATACTTCATATATGTATTCCTTGAATCAACGAATATATAATCCTTTTTTTTTAAAGGCAAAACTGTGCGGGAGGTCCCCACAACACTTTATTTTTTAATATAACCAAAAAAGAGGTGCAAGAGAGCTTACATGCAACTAAAAGTGTCTAGCCAAAAACAGAAGGTTGATTTAAGATCATCCTTAGAACAAACAAATTGCAACAAACATTGATTTTTAAAGTTTCTAAACCAAATGTCAACATGTACCGGACCATTGTTGAATACCTTGTCATTTTGTCAAGGGGTTCACGGCGCAATGATGAAGACCATTGGTTGGGGGCTCTCACCCGGGGTTTAAATCCTAGGTCGCGACATCTTTATCCCCGGATCGGGCGCTATTGGTAGCGCGTCGGTGGTGACCCGTGAACTTCAAGATTTGTCGGCTCAGTTCTTTGAAGATGCTCATAAGGGGTAAAGTTTTGCGTACGTGGATTCATAGGGGTGAGTGTGCTTACGTGTTGGCGTCTGTGTTGTCTTGTGTAATTTTAAAGTTTCCAAATTTCCCAAGCTCCAATAACCGCTACTTCCATGAAGATAAGAATATTTTGTTGCTGCCTTGTATGAGCCACCCTAAAGAACATGCTGTGATTATTGTTCCAACGAGTATATAATCCTTTGTTTGAGAGTATCTACCTCGTGTTTCAGTATCTGGAAGACTAATATATAAAGGCATACGTACAATGACGAAGCCTAAAAAAATTTTAGAGGGCTAAAATAATGGAGATGCTGATTTGGAGGAAGATTTAATGGTGTTGGCTACACAACGTACAGAATCAAATCCAGCTAGCAAAGCTGTTGTGTTACTGTCATCTGCAACAGTGAAAACCAACCTTGGACAGCACCACAGTCGTCGTTGCCCTTTGCATTATTCCTTTAATTCATCGAATAGAAAATTAAGAGAAGAAAGCCTCTCTGTCGCTTTTCTCTAAAAAGCCTCTCTGTCGCCATTGCTATTGACTATCCTGTCATCGACGTCAACATCGAATGCCGAGCGCGGGGTTATATTCTCCCTGTGTCGGTTACAGCGGCCTCAGGCCCAATACTCCAGCTAAGGCCCAGTAGACATAAGGCCCATAACAGAGACTAGCTAGCGGGAGATGGAATTGCATTGAACGAGCAAGCCGTGCTGCAAGAAGCAACACCGAGACCAAAGACAAGGACTAGGAGTGAGAGAGTTGCACATGCACGTGCGCTGATAAATAAAGCACTGTGTTATTTGCTCTTAGTTAAAAGAATAAGCTTGGCTAACTTTAGGGCGTCCTTAATTGGTCCAAGTCTTTTTTTAAGATAAGGGAACAAAGTTCTACCCTCTACCATTCGAAATGGTACACAACCGATTAACACAATACACAAAATGCCATTAGGAAAATACAACGGCATGAGGAAAACACACCTAGTGGAAACAAAACTGAGATCAACTAAACTAGTGAGGTTGAATCCAAAAAAATAGCTCTAAATACCAATACGGTTTGTGAATTTCTAACCGAACTTTGCAACAAATTAGCATGATCAAAGTCATCCATCTTCTCGCATCCTTCATTGATCAAGAGCGGGCGATCCTCTTCTTTATGTAAGGTGGACCACCGACGGATCCAAAGACGTCGCCCTAAAAATTACCCGGGGAAGGTGTTAGTTTTAGCTTTATTGAACGCCATGTCATTCCTATTCAACCATATTGCCCAATATAATGCAGTAGCTCCTAACAAAATCTGATTCCGGAGCTTTGGATCTAGTCCATGCAGCCTAACAAAAAAGCTCGCAAAACGACATTTGAAATACAAATGTTGAATTGATTCGACAGAATCACAAAAACAACATTTGATATCTCCTTGTTGGTTCCTCTTTGCAAGGTTATCTTTGGTAAGAGTAGCTCCCTTTTTTCGATACCACAGGAAAATCTTAATTTTTAGTGGTACTTTTAGCTTCCAAAGAATACTTTTGTCAGGTTGAATTCCATGTGTAATAACGGACACTACTTGCATTGGCCAACTTATACTTGATTCCTTTCTCTCCTACTCATTTATCTTTCTATCTTATGGATTTTTCTCATTTTCTCGATATATCGATGAGAAATAACCCCATATCTACTTCCGATTGTCCTCTCTTTCATCCACGTTACACTCACTTGTGAGCAGCCAACAAAATGAAAAGTACGTTGGTGGATTGAGACCGATGTAGCTTTCTCACCATCTCTGCCCTTCAAATCAGATCCAAAGGCTATCTGATGGGAGAAGCAAGAGAAGTCATCGAAGGACACCCTAAGAGCATCTGCATTGTATGTTTCTATACCAATCCTATCTTTTATTGACCAGGGTCGATACATTGCATGGTTGATTCGATAAAGAACCCATCCGATGGATAGAACCCGCTCCCTCCACTGTTCTCTCTCTTGCTATTCCGGCCACGCCCAAAGGATGCCGCCCTTGCTACGAGTGTGCGTATAGGTCAAGATATCAAGCTCGCCTGCCGCGAGATCCTCACCGTCCCTGTCTGTGGATTAGGTGTTAGACTACCTCGCAATGATAGGAGGGGGTGGGGGCACCAGGCACCAGGTGCCATGGCCATGTGGAGTGACGGTGTGCGCAAGAGGGCGGCATGATGGAGGAACGACGGCGGCTCCATCCGTCCCAAGGCCCAAGATCCTCCCGAATCACTAGATCCGTGCGGCGACAACCACATAAGGCTAGGGATTGGCGCGTAGGCCAGTGTGGTGGAAGAGTGGCGGCGGTGTGGACGAGTGACACCGCCACAACCTCCTCGCGCCTCCTCCTTCGTCGATCCTTGCAATGGCAGGGAAGAGTGGTGGCGGTGGGTGTCGGACATGGACGAGGCACCACAAATAGGTTGAGGGTGTTGGACAAGGTATACTATCCATATAGGTAGCGAGATTAGAGGTGATAACCGTTTGATCCTTGGTGATAAGAGAAAAAGATGAGTGGTGAAGGTGAAGAAACCGCTAGCTAGTACAAGTTTGATTATCAAACGAAGGAGGTCCAGCAAACGGTTATCACCGTTTGATTATCACCTTCCTAAACGGTGTGATCAGGAGGTTGAGAAACCGCAGTATAGCTAGGTCTCGAGAGAATTGTGGTCGGGTCATCAGTGGCGCACGTTCGGGGAGCATGCAAATCTCGGTCCGTCTTCCACGGAAAAGCAAGCAACGCAAAAGGAGCGTTCGTATCGCGTAGCATGCCATGACTGACTGACCACTAGTTCCATTTCTTCCATGCTGGTGCCCGGGCTGCATGTGGAGGTCTCGGTCGTGGGCGGTCGCCGTCTATTTGTTTTTATATTATATATATATACGCGCTCTGCTCACTGGAATAGATCATGCTGCATTATACGACTTGCTTGGTGGCCACTTACATTGCATCACCCCAAGTGGACGAGCTAGTGCTGAGATCTACCACTACGATCAGAGATTATATGTGGATTTCTCTTTCGTGGCTAGGTCCTTTTAACCCAATTCATCTTTTCAAGCTAAGGTAATAAACAATGCAAACATTCATCTGTCCGATATCAGAGGTACCAAATTTGTTCATGAATTTCTCATCTTAGTATTGCAGACCGTGCAATAGCATGGCCGCCGGCCGGTTTTGATATATAGGCTGGCTACTGGTAGTGATATGCAATCCAAAGTAAAGCTAAGTACTCCCCTCCGGGCGGTATTAGAAGTCGTTTTTGAGTTTGGGTCGCCGACGGTTGAGTTTGTAAATGTAAAAAATTATATGAAAAGATTTGTCTTAAAATAAATACGGCTATATAAAAGTATACATATATCACTCCTCCATAAATATTTTTATAATAATAAGATCAAAGTTGTGTTTTGGAGGCCGAATGTCGCTGTCCTATTCCATGGCAGAAATGCAGGCGGCCCAAGTACGGTCGGGCCAATAAGAAAAGGCCAGGTCAGGTCATCAGGCGCCTTAATATGAGACCTACATATATACTGTACACGATTGGTTCAATTTCAAAAGTTGCAAAGCCTTTTCACATTACGCGTGCAAGTTGATGCGTGAGATGTGGAGTCACTGACTGCTAGACTAGATAGCTCTCGCGCGTGAAGACTGAAGACCTCGACGGACCCGCAAGGTACGGTCATGTCCGTGCACTGCCACTCTAGCTGCCATGGAATTCCTGTGTCGTTCACACACACACACAAATAACGGTCCACGACGAAGACGACCAGACATTTAGAAATGGGGAACCCGATCACCTCGTTCTCGGTCACCCGAGTCCATGGACGCCGGCCGCTTTTGCCTTTTTACCGCACGCGCCTATCGACGACCCGACCACCAGGCTACGGCGGTGGCGACGAATTCTCTCCGATCGATCCGTCGCCATGATGCTACAGAGATCAACACTTATTATTCAAGCATGCATCTTCTCCTTGGGTTCATTAATTATATTCTTGCACGGCCATCGTCGGCCAGCTGGCCTCTTCGTCGTCGTCGGCCGCCGCCGCCGTACGTTCAGGTGCTCGCGGCCTTTTCCTTTTAATTTCGTCCAGGTCCAGTCAACAAAGGCTCACATTCAGTCATTTCTTATTGGGTCTCAGGGGCCCCGGCGGCAGCCGGCGACAAGGAAAGAGATATGGCTGCTGGTTCTGGACGTTTAATTTCAAAAACTAGAAAGAAAAAACTAATTAAGGGTGTGTTTGGTTGAGCTGTGGCTTTTGGAAAAAACAGCTGTAGGAAAAACAGAAGTCCATTTGATTAGAGGTGTTGTGAAACTCTAGACTGTAGAAGAAATACCTATCATCCTTGTTACAAACGGTACTGGGCAGCCCCTTGCATTTCTTCCTAGTGTTCCTTGTCTTCTCAAGCCTCTCTACAGGTTTGGGTATCTCAACCACATCCTCATGATCTTCCTCATCGAAGCAAATATCTCCAGGACATGATGCTGAAGCCCCACTAACATGTGACTTGCCAAAATGATATGCATAACATCTAGGAATTTTGGTCCTTGTTTTCGAAACTTCACGTGACTGCATTTGATTCCTTTCTCTGCATTGTTGCATCTCTGAAATTAAATAAATAAAATTAGCAAGGCACACTTCAACAAAGAACATAATATATATATACAGTGCAAGAATAGTTCTTACAACAAGGTGTTCATCCCACCGTTCCTACGAGCACACAATAGTTTGTTTTGCCTCATCCCATCCAAGACCAGTTGCCCAATTCTTGAACTCCATAAACATTGAATATTCCTTTTTTAAAAACGTCTAACTTGTTCTTCAATTGTTTTTTTTTTTGATTACCATCGGATTTTTGTGCAAACTTGGAAACAACGTTCTTCTTCCGACCCGTAGCGGTGAAAACTTCCATCGGTCTATTCCCAGCTTCTATCTCTTCTTTGCAGGCATCAAACAAATGCCTCACAAAAGCATCAATCAATTTGCCTTGTCACCCATTCTTGAACCAAACAATTATTTTCAATCAACTTGGAAGGAACGCAACAGATTTACCATACATACATCACACAGGCACTACTAACCATCCATCAATTTGGAACATTACTTGCTAGTGCTGCAGATCGGAGGGAAAGAACAGAGAGACCTGAGGGGACATACCTTGCAACCGCTGCTGTAGCTCGCCGGTAGTGGGACCTGGGGAGCCCTTGGCTGGAGCTGGCGGACACACCAGGGGCCGGTCCTGGCTGCGCGACCAGTCGATGTTGTAGGTCGCTGGCGTCAAGCTGGGGCCAGCGGACACGACGGGGAAGAAGGGGGGCGGCGGACCGAGAGACGGCGAAATCCAGGGGCGGCGGGCGAGATGTGGCGGCTGAGGAGACCCTGGGTGGCGGCGGCCGGCCTAGCCTGGGTGGCGTCGGAGGTGACCCTGATTGCGAACCCTAGCCACGACCGATCACTAGCGTCCGGTCGATTCCGATGCTCTTCGAAATCGAGCCACGCGCACACGATGACCGGACTCTCTAATCGGACACACGGCCGGACGCATGAAGATTGACCGGACGGTCCGGTCACTAGCGTCCGGTCACTTCGAAAAACCCTTTTTGATCTTCCCTCGAATTTACCGTGCCTTGGATCTCCAAAATATGGCTAAGTATGGATTTTTAACATGTTTTAGACCAAACCATTTTCGAGTGTCAACAAATATTAATTATTTACATGGTTTTATAACACTCTGTTGGCACGTTAGACTAGATCCAGATCGGTAGTTGTCATCAGTCATTGTCAGAGATGTATACCTTTTCATCATGCATGATGCATGCACGGCGGTTCCAGTCTTCATGAGCTACCTCGATGGGACATGCATGGGAGAATTAATTGAAGGAAGGATTCATAAAAGCAGAAAAAGAAAAATGCGGATGGCAGATCGTGTATCCCCTACTACGGTTGCTTGCACATCGATCAGAGTTGAACTGAATTCGCGGAATTAGTCTGAATCAGTTTGCACTGTCGTCGCCTGCATGTGCAATTTTGTGGAGCAGCTACAGACACTACTGAGGAAACCGCGTCTTTGCCGAGTGCGAAGAGGTTCGCCGAGTGGCAAAAGCCGGCGCGCTCGGCAACGCGAACACCTTTGCCGAGAGTGCCAATCTCAACACTCGGCAAAACCATCTTTGCCGAGTGCCTGGCCGTCGGCGGCACAGCACTCGGAAAATAATACTTTTGCCGAGTGCCCGCCGTCGGCAAAATAATACACTTTCGGCAAAGGATAACGGGACCAAGCGGACGCTCTCCGTCACCTTTGCCGAAAGTGTCTCACGTTAGGCACTCGGCAAAAGCGCGACACGCTTTGCCGGCGCCAAAAACTTTCGAGCACTTTCGGCAAATACTCTCTTTGCCGGCTGCCACATAAGGCACTCGGCAAACCGTTAATTTTTTTATTTTTAGTCCCATATTTTTTTGTGTGCCATTAGTACCCTAATTACATGTCATATTCACAATTTGGGAGAATTTCACACTGTTTTGCTATATTTCATGAATTATTTTTATTTTCTTGCATTTTCTTGGCGACTCAAATTTGAACTGCAGGTACATGAAATAATGGACTGTGTTCATTCAAAAAATGTTATTCACCATGTTTGGCGTGCGTTTAGGCTAAATCCGGGGACTACGCCTGAAATTTCGAACATTTATGTGCGGAACATGACGAGTCACGTCTTGGGGAAAAAGGTGTTTTTAAAATCTATAAATTCAAAACGAAGTTTAAAATTCACGAAACTTGGCGTGGTGTCTTGTCATCTCATGGGGAGGCTGTGGAAAAAATTTGAAAAAAGTTTAGCAGCAAGTTGTGACGTCGGATGGCTAAAACCCGGACATCTCTCACACTTCATCAATGATGAAGTGTGGAGATTTTCCACAGGACCTCCCATGAGATGCCAAGACACCACGCCTGTTTCTCAATTTTAAACTGAGAGTTGAATTTATAGATTTTAAAAACACCTTTCCCGTGACGTGACTTTAAGATGTTCCGCACATAAATTTCGAAATTTCAAAGGCCCCTGATTTAGCCTAAAACAGATAAACAAAACATGGTGAATAACATTTTTAAATGACCACTGTCGGTTATTTCATTATTTCAAATTTGGAGTCACAAGAAAATGCAAGAAAATAAAAATAAATCATGAAAATATAGCAAAACAAATGAAATCTCCCAAATGAACATGACATGTAATTAGTGTCCCAACGCCAAAGCAAAAAAAAAAAATGGGAAAAAAAAAAAAAAAGCATAGTTTGCCGAAGTGCCGTATGGGGCACTCGGCAAAAAGCCCTTGCCCTTTGCCGAAAGATGCGTGGCACACGGGCAAAGTAAGGGTTTTTTAAAAAAAATGACGGGGAGCTTTGCCGGAGTCGCATTTCTGGCACTCGGCAAAGCCGGCTATATGCGGGCCCGAGGCCCCATTTTCCCTCATTCTTCACCACGCGGCCACGCTCGCGGCGCCGCGCGCCGCGGATTCCCGCGGACCTCGCCCGCCGCCGCCCGTTCGCCGGATCGCGCCCGCCGCCGGACCTCACCCGCCGGCCGCGGACCGCCCGCGCCGCGCGCGCGCCGCCGGCCCCGCCCCGGCGTCCCGCCGCCATCGGCGGATCGGCCTGCCGGAAGCGTGCCGACGTTGCGCCACCGCGTCCGCCCCGCCCGCCAGCGGCGTCGCCCGGCCGCGCCAGCGCCGCCCGACCGTCGACCGGCACCCTTGTCCTTGTGAGGAAAGGGAGGAAGGGAAGGGAAGAAGAGGAAGAGGGAGGAAGGGAAGGAAGAGGAAAGAGAGGGAGGGAGGAAGGAAGAGGGAGGAGGGGGAAGAAGGGGAGGAGGAAGAAGGGGAAGGAGGGGAGGGAGGAAGAGAGTGCCTCTCTCGGACCGGTCGTCGCCGTCGTCGCCCGGCCGGTCTTCTTCTTGGCGGTGATCGGCCTTCGTCGTCGCCGGCCCGTTCTTCTTTGTGGTGATCGGCGTCGCGTCGTCGCCCGACCGTTGCTCTTGCCGTTTCTACGGCCAAGGTAAAGCCCTATCTTTCTAGTAGTAGTGGTTAGTACTAGTAGTTAGTAGGGTTAGTAGTAGTAGTTAGTAAATAGTTTGGTGGCCTTCGTGCCCATATTGGTGGTTGTTATATTGGTGGTTGGCGGCCTTCGTGCGCATATTGATGGTTGGTGGCCTTCGTGCCCATATTGGTGGTTGGTGGCCTTCGTGCCCATTCTCGGTATATGCATGTGGTTGTTGGCCTTCGTGCCATGTTTTTTGCGGGTTTGGTATCTCCCGTGCGGGGAGGTCTTCTGCCAAAATTTGGACACTAACTTTTTTTGGCCTTGTTTTGTAGGAGGACACAGTCGGAGGGACTCGGCGACCCCGGTCGTCCTCGTGTGCGGGTCTTGCTGCACCGCATCTCCACCGACCCGTAGGTATGAATCCGCGTCCGTCCGTCCTTGTAGTTGTCTTACATAGCGCGACCCGGTTAGGCGTCTCCGTCCAGAAGAGATCACGAGGCGTTGGTATGCTTATCGTGCATATCTGCGGCCGTATCTGTTTCGGTAATCCCGCGTTTTGGACAGCCCGTGGATGCGTAGACAAGGTTAGCATCCATGCTTTCGACTCCCGTCCGAGCGGAATTTCGGACCCTCCCGTTGTTCTCAGGATACACACTCTCCCGCCCGGGACGTGTATCGGGAGAACAAATGGGGAGGTCTTTCCAGCTCCCGGCTCGGGACCCAGCATGGATGCTAACCCAGAGCGCATCCTCGGGTGAAGGATTAGGACCTACCCCTCACCTATTAGATGGTAGGAACGCCGTGTAGATGCAATTCTTTAGCTTATGTGGCTCACCCGACATGGGCGTATGACGGAGGATGGATAACCGTGAGTGGATGTACACGGGCCGCAAGTAAGAGTCTTGAATGGGTTAGGGGGACCGATGCTTTCTGGAACATGCATTTGGCCCAGCGCTAAAGGGTCTGTTCGGATGCCGTGTCCGGTGCGGCAAATGTAAGAACAAGAAAAAAAGCGAGTCAAGATTGAAATGGGTAAACATATTTACAACAACGGATTAAGTCTCAAACTATAGCGGCGGATCTTCCCACGGCGAAGTCGATCGTATTAGAGAGGGCGTGGTGAGGCCCCCTCCTCGAGGAGTATGATCAAGATGCCGGGATGGCGGAACATGATGGCGAACTTTCATGATGCACGGTTCAATGAAGGATTGGAGGAGGAACTTTGGAAACCGCAAAGGCGTTCTCTACGAGATGATGGAGGCGGCACGGCAGCCCCTTCACGAGAAGACAATGCTTACGAAGGCTGGATGGCATTTCACGCCTTATAGCGTTGAAGTCCCAATTGAGCATTAGTCGAGGCGGCCGACACCTGTTGTCGATTCTTGGCAAAATGCTTCCGGAGGGTCACGTCTGCCCGAAGAACACGTCACGAGTCACGCGAGACTTCTTCGTGGGGTTGAAGATGCCGTATGACTCGTACCATGCTTGTCCAAAGGGGTGCGTCCTCTTTAGGGGAGACCTCAAAGGAAGCAACGCCTTGTCCAAAGTGCAAAGCCTCTAGGTATGTGGAGGTAGAATGTAGTGATGGCGGGAAAAAGCGGTCAAGATCCCGAGATGGTCCTCTGACACCTTCCTTTAAATCGCAGGGGCTCCAACGGTACGTACATGACGGAGGAGTCCAGCGAAACAAATGACATGGCATAAGAAGGGCAAAAGATACGATCCTGAGAAGTTGGTACACCCATCGGATGGTGATGCATGGAAGCACTTCGATAATATGCATCTGAAAAAAGCTATGGAGGCTCGAAATATGCGTGTAGCGTTCACAACAGATGGGTTCAACCCGTGCGGTCAGCTGGCGGCCCGTACACTTGTTGGCCCGTGTTTGTGATCCCTCTCAATCTTCCCCCGGTGTCATGTTTGAGCTCAAGCACCTGTTCTTGGCGATAATACCGGGCACCGGGCAACAATATGGGTGTGTTCATGCGGCCGTGTGGGATGAATTGCAAGATGCTTGGGAAAATGGGGTACTGCGGCGTGCGACCAAGCTACAAAGACAAACTTTACAATGCACGTGTGGTACCTATATTCAATGCATGACTTCGGCTTATGGCATATTCGGCGGATGGTGTGTTCATGGGAGGTTCCCTTGCCCAACATGCAAGGCGGTTTGTCTGCGATTCACACAGCTTCTCAAGGGTGGCAAGTATTCCTCGTTTGACAAACATCGTCAATTCTTGCCGAGAACCATGAATTCAGACTAGACAAAAAGCACTTCACGAAAGGTATTCAAGTCATCGATCCCATCCCAAAGTTTATGACCGGTGAAGAGGTCCTTACCGAGCTAGGCTGGTCTCAAAATCGATGAAAAGAAAGGTGGTTTTGTTGGATATGGTCGGACACACATGTGGACTTATATATCGGGCTTGACTAATCTCCCCTACTACAAGGATCTTCTTCTTCCACACAACATCGATGTAATGCACCTGAGAAAAAGAATATCTACGAGGCACTCTTCGCAACATCTATGGACCTTCGAAGTCAAAGGACAACGTTAAAGCTAGACTTGACATAGAGATCTTTGTGCGATAGACCAAAGCTAGTGATAGAGACCCCTAGCCCTGGGAGGAGATGGAAAAAGGGCCCGGCCGACTACATCATCAAAAAAAGGCGATAGGAAGGAAGTGCTACGATGGATGAAGGCGTTATCGTTCCACGATGGGTATGCGGCGAATCTGGTAGGGGAGTGAACTTGCAAACTATGAAAGTCACGGGGATGAAGAGTCATGACTTCCACATATGGATTGGCCCGGATCCTTCTGCGATGACTTCGGGGATACCTCCCGAACCGATTAATGGCGCGTCTGGCGAGTTGAGCTTTTTCTTCCGCCCGACTTTGTGTTAAGGAGTTATCTCGGGATCGCGATTGCTCGATGCGGGCGTCTTTGCACCTGCGTTGATCGCAAAGTTAGAGATGATATTTCCACCGGGCTTCTTCTGTCCATGCAACACCTGATTTTGCACCTCGCCCGTTTGGGGGCCCGTGCGGTTCGTTGGTGCTATCCAATTGAGAGGGCTCTCAAGGTACTTCGGAGAAAATGCGGGAATAAAGCCGAATGAGCCTTCCGTGGCGAGGCATACGTGCGGAGGAGGTGTCGACCTTCACACGGGCGTACTATCTTACCGAAAACTTCCGGCGTCCACAATCCTACCCCTCGTTACAACGCCGAGGAGAGTTCATCGAACCTTAGCCTTTTCGGAGGGCAAGTCGGAAGAGGAAGCGCACCTACCCACAAGCACTTGTCCTTTGATGAGTGGCGCACTATCATGCTCTATGTGTTGTTGAACCTTGACCAAACCGCTCCTTATCGCCGGTAAGTTCTCAATGAGCTTGTTCCACACCTCGGCCTCCACCTATCGACCCTAAACCTCTAGCCTTGTTTTTTAGGGAATTTATTGGTCAACACTGGAGAGGAATGGGGCTCCTACCTTGCAACAAGAAGACAATCTTCTAAAAAATGGGAAACCCGATTTTATTTCTGGTTACGCTCAAAGGTACCATCCAACTAACCTCGTTCGGCTTTGATATTCCACTTTGGTCCTAGTAACATATAATGTAACGATCTATGTGGCCGACCTTGCGAGGCCCGCCGGATCTTATATGTGCGAAGATTTAAAGCAATTGGGCAATGGCTTCCCAAGTAAAGTCAACTCGTTCACCGTTTATGATGTGAATGGCTATCGGTTTCGCACGAGAAGCTACGAGGAGAGTCGGCCCAACCGAAAACAACGTGCACCGGTTAAATGCGCCCGGCTTGGATAAGAAGGACTATTACGGCATAGTCGAAGAAATATATGAGCTCAACTTCGGGGGTCCTAAAGAGCTCAAGCTAGTGGTATTCAAATGCCATTGGTTGATCCCGATGACACGAAAGTGGACCCTACGATTGGGCAAGTCGAAATTCGACGAGGATTCCGTATATGGAGGAGAGGATGTCTATATTGTGGCTAATATACACGCCACACAAGTTTATTACCTCCCATGGGCGTGCCAAAACACGCGGACCTTGCGGGTTGGTACCTTGTGCAGCGGTATCGCCGCCGCGGTAAAGCGCTGTTCGAACGATGATGATTACAACCACGACCCAAACACTCAAGAGTTCTATCAACCCGGGGGCTAGAAGGGCGTTTGGAGATAGACATTCTTTATTTGATGGGCATGGAAGTAGACAACGCCATCGATGAGGGCGAGGGTGATGAGGTGCGGGATGCTAAGGACACAGTAAATTCTTGAGCGATGGAGGCTGGTGCGAAGAAGGAGGCGTGGAGGCGATGCACTTGGCGAGGGCGATACGGATGATGAGGGTGATGACATTGATGATTACAATAGTGGTAGCGATAGTGATGACTACATCCCGGCCTTAGGCATTCGGGGAGATAATTTCTAAATCATGTAATACTATTTTGTTATTATTGTTACCTTTCAATTATATTTCGTTCATTTTGCAATACTAATTGGTTTACTATTTGTTTTTGCGGGGACTCGACAAAATGCCGGGCGGGAAGCGGCAACGTCGACAAGGGGTCGATCCGCTTCACGCGAGACCCCCCTCACCCTCTCCCGGGCCGACGAGGAGGAGGCCGGAGGAGGAGGCCGATGAGCGGCACGACGGTGGAGGCGTCGGGCGCGGCCGGCGTCGTCCGATCCACGAGGAGGCTTGACTTTGTGTCGTCGTCGGACCAGCCGGGGCGTCGTCGGGCCAGCCGGGGCGTCGTCGGGCCAGCCCTCGTCGGGCCACACACCGCCGGACTCGGACTCGGTCTTAAAGAGACACCTGTCCACCGTCCTCCTCGAGTGCGCCAAGGTCTACCGGTAGCGGGGCCTCGAGCCTCCCCCGAGGGCGATCCCTTTTCACGCCGCCCGTGATTCGACCCAACGGTGAAAAGTAAGTAGCCATTGATATTTTCACTACTTCTTCATATGACATGTTGAAAATCGAACTTCAAACTAACAATTTGTCTTAATGCCTCGTCGCGATGGAATCGGAAGATTGTAAGCGGAGGGGGCGTCTGGCGCCATATCAATGGCATCCGTGAGCCTGGCGATTAGAAAGAACTACCCCGCCCGGTGGACCTCGGGAACAACGTGAGGGAGGCTCCCCGACGATGGGACCACTTTCGTCTTGGCGTGAGACGAGGGCAGACTTGCCGGGGAAGATCAAGACGGACTTTTGGGTGAGTGTGTATGCGGGATTACTTCACGTCGTTTGAATACTATGTTTCTTAAATAATTGAATGATACATGTTTTACGTATGCGAGAACTACTTCACGTCTTGGCGGGGAAGGAGGAGGAGGCCGCTAGAGTGCGGGGCGAGTGCATCGAGAATCGACTCAGGACACACCACCACGGGCGCGTGTTTTCTTGCATCACCTCCTACAACGCCGACGTGCTTGGCAAGGTGGTGAAGAAGAACGAAGCAAGGAGATGATGCTCCCGAGGGGAGACCGACCTCACCGGGGGAGCAAGTACATCGAGGTTCGTAGAACGCATTTATTCAGATTTCTTCAATAAAAAAAAAAAGCGAGACTTCCATTAATCCTCCTGCTATGTCATGCGGATGTGTCCGGAGTGGTGCGGCAAGTACAAGGGCTGGGAGGCCATTGTGGACAAGTGGCTCTTGGGCGAGGCGTGCGAGTACAAGAGACTCCGTCGGAGGTGTCGCTGGAGATGCAAGGCGCTCCACACCACCAAGGCGTGTGCCCCTCCCGGTGTATATGGATAGATGGGTGCGATTCGGTTGATATTTTTATTCAAGCGCTCAAATCTCTTCACTTCTAACCATCTCTGTGTTCTCCTCGCGGTCGGCCGCATGGAAACCGGGAGGTCGCGGAGTGCGCGGGGTGGGCCTTGACTCACACGGGCGGCGTGACCCGACCAACGTCTGACGACCCGGCGAAGGGGCCGAGGCATACAACAACGCCGGCGTCTACCCCAAGCTTACCCAATGCCCGGGCGGCCAAGCGGCGCTATGGGGAGGACCGATCCGACCACCGCCCCCTGGACCTGAGACACTGGTGATGAGGTTGGGAGGAGGGAGCGGCACGGCCGGTTACGGATGGCCAAGCAGCGCGATCGACCCGTCCTCTGTTGACGGTGAGGGTGATTCGCTCAAGAAGCCGACCTCCACCGACATCCCCATAGCACCTCGGCGGTCGAGCTCCATGCGATTTATGCGGGTAACTTCAGTTTCATCGGTCGTTCAACGGTTTTACACATTTTCGCTACCTATGCATTGTTTCAATGTTACGGTTGTAATATTGCGGTCCGGATGGCGGAGCCGGAGGCCGGGCGGCGGCCCGGGCGGGAAGAGTTTGCGGCGAGCGGGCGGCCCGACGAGCCCATCGGCGGGAGTTGGAGGCAATCACGCAACACTCGGTGCGCCCGGTGAAGGGCGTGGCGAGCTACTTCCGGGGCCTCCGGATCCCGGGTGTGACCACCCTCCGTTGCCTCCCTCATTTGTTCGCTCCACCCCGTTTCCCGTTCCTCCTCGTGAACGGACTCCGGTGAGTATATGTTGTTGTTCATTTATTTGGCATGTGCGGCTCACTGCGGTACTAATGAGATCGCCTCACACTTGTGCAGCCACGGTCGGCGGGTTGAACCCGACTCCTCCAGTGGCCCTTCTCCACCCCATCCGGCCTATCCGGTCGGCCCGGCCACGCGATACACGTGGCGGTGGCGTTCCTCCTCCGGCGCGCGGCGGCCACCACTACGGGCTTCCACCGTCCCTCCACACCACGGGTGGTCGTACCCGATCGGCGCCCGCGGCACGGGTGGTATCCGGGGCAAGGTGAGGGCTCTTCGCACCGGGGAGGCCACGGTTCGGGGCCGTCAAGTTGAGGTGGTGGTGATGGATTTATTTTAGATGTTGGATATGTTGCCTTCGTGGACGGATCTCGTTTCGATGTTGGACATGTTAGATTCCGTTTGGTTGTTGAACATGTTGGATTTTGTGGTATTTGTGGATTATATATGTGAATTTGTGGTATTTGTGGATTATATATGTGAATTTGTGAGATATGTGGATTATATATGTGAATCGGTGATCTATGTGGTTTATGATGTATATATGAATGTTTATGGTATATGTATATGTTGATTTGCAGCAACAAGCAATAGAAACAGACAAAAAAAAAATGAAATTCCCAGCTTTGCCGAGTGTGGGTAACCTGCGGGAAAAATGGCGGGTTTGCCGAGTGCAAAAGGTGGCACTCGACAAAATGACCATAACTTTGCCGAGTGCCTCTGTCAAAGACTCGGCAAAGTCTATTTGTTTTTCGTAAAATAAATAATTTCTTGCCGAGTGCCAACATCCGGCACTCGGCAAAGATTTTAAAATATTCAAATCTTTGCCGAGTGCCGGGGCGTTTGGCACTCGGCAAAGCCCCTTTCATATTTAACGGTCGACGTCGGGTTCGCCGAAAGTGCTGACACGACACTCGGCGAACTCTTCGCCCGGCTAACAGTACTTTGGCACTCGGCGAAGATGGCCGCCCGAGTAAATCTTCGCCGAAGTCGGGTCGCCGAGTCTTGGCACTCGGCGAAGCCTTCGCCGAAGTGCTTCTAAGCATTTGCCGAGTGGGCGCGCAGACGGCAAAGGACGCGTCTCCTGTAGTGAGACTACAGTAGCTTGCTGTTTTGATCTGGCTAATAATAATAAATCGTGGATTGTTCATCTGTTCTGAAGTCTGAAGTCGATCTCGATAGGGGAGTTGCATTGACGGATAGGATGGCAAAGCAAACACCTTGCATCTAGAACGTGAGATCGACGGAGTTAGCTAGTCGATCTGCTATGCACTATTAACTGTCGCGGTCACCGCCGTACGCGCTACGCGTCATCATGCAAATAAAGTCTAACCCGCGCGCGCACGGCGGCAACGCTTGGTTCAGGCCGGTTAATTCTTCCTTCGCTGCATCCAGTCTTGGAGACCGGACCTGATCCCCCAACACGCACGTACGTACCCGCGGCTTCTCTTCATTGCCATTGCTGTTTCTTACTTACTTGGCTACTAAGCTCTGCAAAAGGGAGGCATATCAAAATGTCAGGGTCGTCGAGAGGGGACGTCAAAGAATGAATGCGCACATTTTGATTCCGCTAGCTTTACAGACCTATACACTTTAATACTTAGTTGCAAAGAAATTAAACAGCAACGAAACAAAGAAAAGCAGCTACTACTTAGTCGTTGCATGCAACGAAATAATTAAGAATCCTGAAGTACGTACGGCGACGACCCGGGAAATGCAAATGCATGCATCGAACGAATCCACTACATGCATCATCAGTCGCAGTCAGAGTCAGTCGTCATGGCTTACCTATCGTCAACAGGGTGCCAGCCGCGGCTGCTATACTACGCGCGCGCGTGCCTTTAGTTTCGCTCCATCGCTTTCATATCGCCTTTTTGTTGCTCCGTCTTCTCAAAAGTGCGCCGCCATTACCTTGCTATCTATAGGCATATGTGAAATTAAAGCTTACCTTTCCTTCGTGATGAACCACATTCTAGATGCATGCAATCCATTTGAGCTCTTCGAAACAAATTTAGGTTTACATTCAAGTCTATAATAATATTTTTTGAGTCCGGAGATATAGCCCGTTTTCATTAAGCGAGAGAGAATGATCAACAGACCTACACATAGAAGAAGCAAAGGGTTCGTAAGTAATCCAATGATTACCAACGAAGCCCACGAGATACCCCTAGCAACTGAACCTAATACAATATAACTCAACACAATGGTAGCCAGTAGCGAAGTGTAGCCGTAGATGAAACCTTCAAGCGGCAAAGCAACCGTCCAAGCAGCCTCGACGGCCAAGCATCTGCCGAAAAGGCGGCGACCTTGGTGGCAAAGCATCAACGGAAACCCCATGGCGGCAAAGCATCCGCCCGGAGGACAGGACTTGCGGTCGCCCTCCCGAACTCCTCCGAGTCACTAGGGACAGAGCGGCCATAGGACCACGTACGAGGAGCAACCTTAGTCGCCCTTCGAGTACTCCTCCTAGTCACTGAGGGCCAGGACCATGGGCGAGGAATACCAACATGAAGACACACATGGCGACGACAACTCGTCCTCTACACAAGTGGCAGAGCTACCGCCCAATCAAGACAGGGCGGCAAAGTGCGTCGAGAAAAACCAACCTCGGACTCCAAACTCTCCTCCGGAGTCATGAAGGGCCATTGCCCTAAGGACCATGGGTGAGAAGGACTTACCTAACGATACACCGACGGCAAACATCCGCCCAAACTAATAATGACCATGATTACAGCTACAACAAACACCAACTAGACATACCTAGGTGAGGAGACAAGTGAAGCTCATCAAGTTAGGATTATCTAAGGCTTTTTGGTGTGTAAAGGGAATATTCAATCTATAAGGAAGGCCCTTATTTGAAAATAAATAAATATTGCTTGTAAAAGGTATTCCAGTCATATAAGAAAACCTTTTAGGATATTGCTTAGATTACAAGTCCCACTAGCCGGTCTATATAAGCAAGGGTATGTAATCTCCTTGGGGATAGGCAAGTAATAAAATTAGTTCGTATCTCCACCTCTCTCTCTCTCCCACCCGCCGCTGCGCCGCCCGCCGCCGCGCGCCCGCCATCACCACGCCGCCCCTCGCCGCCGTTGCCCGTGCCGCCGCCCGGGCGCGCCGCCGCCAGACACCGCTGCCCCCTACGCCACCTTCTCCGCCCACGACGATCGTTGGTGACGTGTCACATCCGCCCAATCGAACGGTCTATGACACTGACACTTGGCTCATACATGTTAAGACTATTATTCCTTGCCTAACCATAGGTGGTTATTTTTATGCTAGAAAATTATATGTACAGGCTAAGATTAATTAGCTATATAAACCCTAGCTATGATGTGTACGATATTAGTTGCCAACGAGAGATCACCTCAGATTTTGCGCATTTTTAGGGGATTAATTAGGTTATTTTAAAGTTATTCACTATATATCATATCGTGTCACTCACTGTCGTTGATTTGCATTACTACGTCAGTATCCTCACATGGAGGTCGTACCTTTGATTATATCGTCACTCGGTTGCAAAAAAGTATACAATTCTAAACAAAGTAACGTTAAAGTACGTCAAACTTGACCAAATTTAGCGAATTGACTTATAGTTCAATGGTAACACGGTCTAGTGGGACGCTCCACGAGGTTCAAATCTTGGTGCTCGCACTTTTTTCTTGGATTTAGGAGGCGTTATGCATTAAGTGGTAGCGGCGTGTGTTCATATGGGTGAGTGTGCGTGCGCTTCGGAGGTGCTCATAGGGGTAGGGTTTGTACGTGTGTTCATAGGGCTGAGTGTGCGTGCGTATTCTGAGCGTCTACGTTTGTACTTGTGTAATTAAAAAAAAAACAAATGTTTGGTTCATACATTAAATTAAATTTGTCATAAAACATTTTTATAATCTATTTATGTTACATTAATATTTTATCTATATGTTCGGTCAAAATTTAGGTATTTTATTAATCGAGAAAACATCTATAGTTTCGTTTTGTTTAGGCAGACAACGACTGTCACACGGTGGACAATGCCAGGTACAATGTACTTAAGATTTGTAATGGTTCTATGCCCATATGGGTGGCTAGTATACCTGGTAGTGGGTCTAATGCTCTGCTATGTATCCCGTCAACTCTCTTCGCAAAAAAAAAAAAAAAAAAAAAAAAGTATCCCGTCAACTCAAAAACATTGTATTTCCGTTACTTATAATGTAAATAGGTTTCTCCCTCGATCGGTTTGAAAAAAAGGTACAATGTACTAGATGTGCATTAGGCACTCACATCACATACATGTGTTTAATTCGGTTCTATCGAAATGGTCTGTTCCGGTGATACATACATGCGTACTGCCAGGAGCAGTCTGAACTCTCTGAACACTTGTTTTGTCTTTACTAGTCGATGGCACATACCCTCGGTCACCACCAACAAAGTCCATGGCCAGTAAGACGAAGAAAATGGCGAGCGAACTCCTGCCTAATTAAAATGACTTGTCTTTGCAACATGCATGTTTATGTTATGCTAGCTAGCAGGTGTGACACCAGCACAACATGTCAAGGATATATGTACGTGTAGCAAAGTACCCCTGAACTGAAGCTTCATCATGAATATATATATATATATATATATATATATATATATATATATATATATATATATATATATATATATATATATATATATATATATATATATATATATATATATATATATATATATATATATATATATATATATATATATATATATATATACATTTAAAAACTAATGTCACAACAACAAAATTAAGTTAGCTTGCTAGACAGCAGACTGCAGGAGTTCTTGGGCATTTTTTTTTACGAAATTAGACATGCATGTAAGGGGAAACAAAAACATGGGAAATTAACGAGTGGACTATTCTGCACATGACCGTGCGTAGCTAGGTGCATGCATGTTCACAGTGTACTTCAATTCATCGCACTGTATCGTCAACCATTTACATGCAGGGACAAGGTAGTCTCTCTTTGTCGTCTCTCTTTGTCTTGAATGTGTTGCTTCTTCCAGCACGTCTCGATCGGCTTGTTCTTGTGCTCTCCTGTGGACGTCGATCGACGACAGAACATAGTCAATGGCGGCGATGGCGATCCTCCGAGGTTTTCATTCTTTACTGATCCTATATATATACTCTATTTTTTAGAATCGATGGAAAAAAACAATAATTTTTGCTATTCATCGATCTTCTCCTCGTATCATCTATACTACGTACGTAGGCCGAACAACAAAGCTTAGCCAAGCTGATGGCATGCATGTGTATTGGTGGGATTTTTGGGTGTTTTTTAGAACCTTGTATCGCGTACACAACTCACCAGTCGAAAAGTTAAATGTGAACAAAAGAAAAACCCCACTAGATTAAATCATGCATATCGGTTTTCATATCAATCGGACGACGTTGACAGTGTGAACGCGGGCAGGAAGGATCGGATCTAGTCAGATCAGGGCTGCATATTCCTGGAGGCTGCTGGTCTACCTTCGCTGCGGACTGCCGCCTGCTGCACGGGCCGGTGACCGTACCATACGAGGGTTCCTCTCGCAGCCGGCCGGCCGGACGATTGGTACGTACGCCATGCATGCGATGCGAGCGAGCCCGTGGCCGTGCAGGAAAATATTGCTGCTGCAGTGCAGCCGGGGGGAACGAGAACGATAGCAGATGCTGCCCGGCCAGCAGTCCAGTCCATATTCAGGACTCGATTCATCGCTGCAAGAAGGGTTTCAAGCAAGAATTTGCCTTAGTTATTCTACTAAGAGCAAAGTCCAGTTTAAACCCCCATATAGATCAATGGCTAGAAGACCTTGTGTTATCAGTTTTTTTCTTTGTTTCATGAGAGAACATTGTAAACTTTTTTCTTTGTTTTAATAAAATTCCAGTAGGGGTGCCAAAACCCCTCCTGTTCCCTAAAAAAAAAAAGCAGTCCAGTCCATGCACGCAGCTAGCGACCAGGTAGGCCGTAGCAGCATTTCCCTGCAGGTCTTGTTTTTCTAGCTTTTGGGCAGGCCAGCATCAAAAGAATGTGTGCGTTTGTGTAGACTGGACGAAAGCGAGAAAGCGCACGCATGTGTGGAAGTTTTGCACTAGCCTGCTTGGTGCATACGCTATTGATGTATGTCTCGGTCGTCGGTACGTACTGCATGTCTCACTTTCGTGCATGCACATATTGTATTTGTATTGCACGCTTGGAGGACACGCATGGCTAGTTCCAAATTAAACAACACAAAATTGTACGGATGCCGGCCACATATGCATGAGCAACCAGCGTGCCGTAGTCACCTGATGACACCAATTGCCACCACCACATGTTTTTATATGCACACATCATCCAATGTATGAGAGAGTTATATATATTGTTTTTCTTCTTCACCTACTCCCTCCGTCCCTTTATGTGTGTCGCCCGGGAAACGTGTTTGTGAGAGAAACACGGTTTTCTAGAGACAAACATTTAGGGACAGAGGGAGTACTACTAAATAAAACTACCGCTTCAATTCGATCGTGTATATATGTAGTCGGTCAATTGTGAGTAGACATGTGTCTTCGAGAATCCAAGAGACAGGTACGGTGCGCGCGTAGAGCCTACAACAAAGATTTTAACTTTCTAGCCGCATAGGGAAACAAAAAAGGGCTTAGTATAGCCGTAGGGTCAATCCCAGGAAGCGTTTACAAGTTCCAGCGCGCGCAACGACAAAGTCTCGTCGTCGCTGCATAGATGCATCGCGCGGTCGTTTTTCTTTTCCTTTGCGACTCAGCATCCATCGTGCAAAGGTGAAAGGTGCAAAGGTGAAAGGTGCCCGGGCATCAACCGCTTGATGACCTCATCTACGTGACCAGCTGACTCCAAGTAAAAGTGACCCGGCCGTACGCCGTATATGCACCGCCTCATGTTAACTTTTCCACTATTGCCATGGAATTCCGCGCATGATAGATGCATCACGAATACTTTTTTAAAGTGACTTCTTAAGGGACAAAATTAGAGGAGAACTGTTTATTTCTCAGATCAGAAACGATGTCGATCGACCCAATGCTACAAGAGGCCCTCACCCCGCACCCTTCGGCGCACATATATAAAAGCACAATACAAATGGCAAACTACAAGCGTTTTTTTCTATGTTCCTTAACAATGATCTTAAAGGTTGCTTCAACGTTTAGGCCTCGTTCGGTTACAATGGGTTATGGAACCAATCTAGGTTCTAGAGGGAGCCAGGGTATGTGTGCAGCGAGAGGCCATCGCGAGTTCTACGATCCGCATGCAAGCAAGATCTCCACAGTAGTGGTTTCATTGCTGGCGGTGCCACCGTATAACCCACGCGGACATGGCACCGAGCAACTCCAACAGTTTGGATTTTTTGATTTGGCATTTGACCTTGTTTGCCAACTCTCATTCCGATGCCAAGTCGAAAAAAAAAAAAAAAAAGCTTTTTCTGATTTGGCATTTGACCTGGACTCCATCGCCTCGCGCCTGGACCTCATTGCCCCGCTCGTCGCCTACTACGACCCGTCCTGCAAGCGCAGCTTCGTCCGTGGCGTCCATATCGTGTCTTGCGCCCACGACCTCGCCAAAGCGCGGGAAAGATTGGGCCGCCGTGAAGAGTCGAGAGCGCGGACTTCGGCCGGCAGCGGCCCGTCGCGAATGCCAAAGGCTTTGATCGCGCGCATTTTTGTGCGCATAGCGGCCTTCAAATGCCAAACTCACCAAATTACCAAACGTTTTTGCCAAACTGTTGGAGGTTCATTTTATAGCTTTTTGGCAAAAAAAAAAATGTCAAACTCGATTACCAAACTGTTGAAGTTGCTCTTACTATTTATAAGCTAGCTAGTCGAGCTAGGGCCAAGCATGTATGTAATAAGAAAGAATGGAATGAGAAATTAAAGCTGGTCTAGTCTAGTCTGCAATTCTGCATGATCGATCGAGATGAAAAAGCAACCATCTGGATGCATTGTAAAATAAATTGACGACGACCGCACGACCACACGCATGCACACGCGCATGCATGCATGCATGCTACTCGCGTTCCAATGGAAGCGCTACCTTTTCAAAGGAGGACTTGCATTGAATTGCATTGCTCCTCGAACGTGCGCCATTAGTTAGGCACAAGCCGAATGTACCAATCCAGAAGCAATGCAATTAGTTAGGCACCAGCACTATCAAAATGGTGAAATTCTTCTATGTAGTACTAATAATAAAACACTAGCACTAGTTATAGCATATGAGAATTCTCCCGATCGCGAAAAAAAAAGAAGTTGTTGTAGTAAGAGAAGATGAAGCCACGACCGATGGTCGACATGGCCGGGGTAGAAATTTCCCTCCTCAACATCATTCCTCCGTTTACTAAAATGGACATGCCAAAGAAAAAAAAACAAACTTGCTCCCCGAACGTGTGCACCATTACCACAAGTCAGGTGCAGACGTCGCGACCAATGCGACAGTTGGAGAAAGAGAGAGAGCTCCGATCCCACTGGTGTATCGCTACCTCTCATTCATCCGTGGACCATGCACCCCTTACACACACAAACATCATCGTACGTCCTCGCATTGCCTCGTGGAAGTTTCATTTGGTGCCGGCCAATGAGAATACGTATACATTGTGGTTGGTATCCGTCTCTCATCAGCTTCAACGTCGTCGTCGACGACGACGACCATGGACACCCAATACACACATGCCACGACGACGACGGTGCAGTGCAGGCACTGTTCAGTGCGTGCAAAGACGGTTCGGACGACGACACGGCTTCCTGCGCAGTACGCATATTACGCACTCAGTCCATATTGAATTCTGATGTGCAAGCAAGAGCAGGTCAGTGCAGTGAATCTAGCTAGGTACTGCTGCTGCACTAGTTCTTCTTGACTGCATTCTAGGAAGCTTTCTCCATCGATCTCTTCGAGGCTGGATGAATGGATTAGTTGAATTTCTGCGTTTCGGACTGTTCGGCTGAAGGTCTGCGGCTAATAAGTCGGACTAATGTTATGTTTATTGTGAGATAAAAACACGGTACCATGTTTAGTCAGCAAACACACATGCTACAGGCTTCTTGTTGGTTGCTGCCCTTGAACGCAAATCCTTGTCACTTGACACTCGAAATGACCAAATCTAATGAAGTATGATTTTTATTTTATTTTCCTTATTAATCATATAATTTGTGAGTCCTCTCAGTGCATTAAGTGCATTTATGACTCTCAATACATCAATTAAATTGCGAACACATGGTTGATTTAGGTCACATGTGTTTAGTTTTGTGATGGAGTGATTGTCAACGAGTCAACATTCTTACTCTATTTTCTTTTTATCCTTTTTGCTTCGCTATGTTTCACCGGCATACGTGGAGTGTGTCGAAGGCGTATCTCTTGGTTCGTGTTGTGCGGGTGTTGAGCTCGGAGATGGTAGGCGACGGAGAGGTGAAGGTACCAAGGAGGGGCGTGCGGGGCCGATGGACGCGCGGAGGTGAAGGACGGACGTGAGGCTTGGACCGAGGGACCGGAGTGCGGGGTGGCTAGCCATGGTGGCTGACATCCGGGACATCGGCGGATGCAAGAGGACGCGGCGGGACCGTGTCGATCGGGTCAAGGCGGCGTGCGTGCGAGCGCGGGGAGCTCGGATGACTTGGCGACTTCGAGGCGGTCAAGACGGCGGTGACACGTGTCGAGGAGGTTTGGTGGTTTGTCCTCAAAACCATCGGCGCGGGTTTAGTGGTTTGGGCCTCAAAACCACAGGCGCGGGTTTCGCGGGTTTGGGCCTCAAAACCCGAGAGTGTTCGGCGGACGGAAGGGCGGCACGTGGCGGCATCGGGGGAGGTTGCGTGGAGGCAAGGCTACCGATGAGGAGGCGCGGTGGCCGTCGGATCGAAGATTACCCGTCGTCGACCGAAATAGCCTTAGGGTTACAAAATCGACTCATGTATCTTAGGGGTAGTTTAGGCGAGAGGGAATTGGGGCTATATAGCGAGGGCATACCCCTTCATCCTCTCTTGCCTCTCATTTTGCAATTCCTAGCTTAGGGTTCCAAACCTTGGTGTGAGAGGTCCACCGTTTGTATCGAATCGTTTGAGCAAGGGCTAGCTCTGAGTAGCCTGTCACATGGTGACGTTTGGAGTGATTCGATCGGTGTTCATGTCTGATCTTGTGCTGTGATTTTTGTTCTTCACTTGTTCTTCCCGAGTTCATCCTCTCCCCCTCTCTACTCTTTGCGATTTCTTCGTTTTGGCTCCGCTTGATCTCGTTTTCTTGTTTTGATTCGTGCTAGGGCGTGAGAGGATCCTTTCCACCAAAGGATTTACTTTAATTCCTCACGAGCACGTAGATCGGGCAAGTTTTGGATCAAACTCGGTTTTTGGTGTGTTCTTCGCGAGATCTGAAATTCCTCTCGATTCGCTCCATCAAACTTGAAATCTCTTGGTGGGAAATGGTCACCTACATGCCTAGATCATCTAGGTTGAATCTTGTGACCTGAGGTTTCAATTGGAGAGAGTTCTTGGCGATTTAGTGCTCGGTTCTTCGAAAATCGCTAAGAAATCGCGGGTTTTCTACGATACGTTCGCGGTGTCGGTGTGTTGCAATCGATGCGCTTCTTGGGTTGCAATCGATGCGCTTCTTGGGTTGCAATCGGGTGTCGCAATCCATCTCTTTTTCGTGTTGCAATCGATTACGTGTTTTGTGTTGCAATTTGGCGGCGATTCGGGATCGGACATCGAACATGTCTGTACCCTCCGAGAGTTACTTCTCGTGACCCCCGACCGCCCGGATCTGTTGCAATCGGGTTTCTAGTTGTGTTGCAATCCACTTGCATTGTGTGTTGCAACGGCGGGCGAATCGGGATCGGACATCGGACATGTCGTACCTTCCGAGAGTTCTTTGCTCGTGATCCCCATTTGCCCGGACTTGTTGCAATTGGGCTTCCGATAGTGTTGCAATTCTTCTCGCATTTCACGTTGAATTTAGCATCTTGTTCGCGGTGTATGTCTTGCTTTGAGGGGGTGAGAGCCAAGGACTTGAATTTCGAAAGAAATATTTGAGGCTCCTATTCACCCCCTCTAGTCGCCGTTTCGGTCCTTCAATTGGTATCAAAGCGGGTTAAGGATCATATCCACCTTAACCGGTTCTTGATCCTTGAGAAGCGACATGGAGAGGTTTTGGTCACTTTGGTGGCAAGCCTCCGGGAGTTCGATGGCTCCAACTATCCTTATTGGAAGATTAAGATGCAAGCGCATCTCATGGGGATAGATTGGAGAGTGTGGGAGATCGTTGAGGATGAGAACTACCAAGTGCTAGCCGCTCGAGTGGGTGAGGATCGAGATAGCCCAACACAATGCTAACAACCGAGCGAGGAGTGTTTTTGTTCTCTAGCCTCAAGGATACCGAGTTTGAGAGAGTTGCCACTTGTGAGACCGCTCGTGAGGTGTGGAAGACACTAGAGAGCTACCACGAGGGAAACCCCACAAGTCAAGGCCCGCCTTTACGAGACCTACAAGAGAGTACAACAACCTCATCCAGCTTGATGGCGAGACCATCGATTCTCTCTTTGCTAGGTTCGGGCGATGCAACAAGCTTCGGGCGAACAAGCCGTCGGAGAGGTTGGGCGAGCACGAGAAGGCGTCACGGCTCTTGTGCGCCTTGGATCGGAAGGTGTGGGATGTGAAGGTGTCGGCGATCATGGAGTGCGCCAACTCGACACCCTCACACCCGGCGAGCTTTGGCAAGCTCAAGTCTTCGGAGATCGAGGCTCGAGATCCGGGCGAGGCGAAGAACCCCTCCGCGCCGAAACGTTGCTCGTCTCGGGGTAAAGGTGGTTCTAGTTCTTACGCTAACCCATCACGCATTTCTTTTCGCCTTGTCTTCCTTGGTGTGCGTGACGGAGGAGCGCGATGGAGAGTCTTGGGGATGATGAGCTTGCACTAGTCATCGGCCGATTCTCGCGGTTCCACAACAACCGCTTGAACCGTCGGCGTGGCGGCCCATCCAGGGCGGGTGCTTCGAGTGCGGAGATCCGGACCACCGTCGCCGCATGCCCCAAGAAGAACAAGGACAAGTACTCGGCGAGAAGTACTACTCCAGCAAAATGCGACTCCGACAAGCGCAAGGACAAGCGCGAGTACACCTCCGGCAAGCACAAGTCCAAGAAGGGATTAGACAAGGAGGCGATCAAGAAGAAGTACCTCAAGCGTGCCAAGGAGCACAAGCACGCCTTCCTTGCTTCCCTCGGCGACCTCGACAACGACTCTTGGACGGGCGGAGTCTTCCTCC
This sequence comes from Hyparrhenia diplandra, assembly GCA_015847255.1. Taxonomy (NCBI): domain Eukaryota; kingdom Viridiplantae; phylum Streptophyta; class Magnoliopsida; order Poales; family Poaceae; genus Hyparrhenia; species Hyparrhenia diplandra. The sequence continues at coordinate 24,377 of JADLZK010007783.1, read as the reverse complement.
GGCGACGAGGGGCCCCGGCGCAAGGTCGAGGATAGGCTGAATGGACTCCGCCGTCGCCAACTCCAAGCCCGGGGGCTTCTGCACCATGGCCCTCGAAGGAGAGGTGGCCAGACGGCGCCAAGCCACACGGCAACGACTCTTCTCCCAGCCGAGGTACCTCCTACAATCGAATCTCTCCGATGAGGTTGAGTCTTTGGGCGATGCGCTTGTTTGTCAAGAGAAGTTGCTTAAGCGTGCCGCTAGGGGAGAGAAAGGAGTACAAGGAGAAGTGGGAGATGGTCGTGGATGAGATTGAGTTGCTTAGGAAGCTTTGTCGATGTCTCGATGAGACGGTGTGTGATGCTTGTGCTGTGCATATGTCTAGCATCGTGTCTTTGCGGTCAAGTATTCGGCTTTGCTAGATGAGCATGTTGAGTTGAAGTCTAGGCCGATCTTTGTTGAGTGCGTGCAAGTCTTGTCACGACTTACGATCGAGTTGGCGAGAGAGGCTGCCAAGCTTGCTTTGTGCTTGAGAAGGCCAACTTCGGATAGCACCGTCTTTGGGATGTGCTAAGTGTGGAGCTTTGGAGTTGGAGCTCATGTCTTGTAGGCATGACAAGCGAGAGAGTCGAAGAGGAAATCACATATCTTCGCTCTGTCTTGAGTTGGGTGTCTAGTGGAGAGCGCAGCTTGGCATGATGATGAGTCGGTTCAAGAGGGGGGACCGACACATCGGGTTTAGGCTTTGCTATAGGTGGGAAGGGTGAAGTTATCTATGGAAAGGTTGGTCAAGGGAGTGGTTTGAGCTCAAGTGAGAAACCAACCAACACTCCCAAGTTTACCAAGATCACTCCACCGAGCCTCCCAAGTCCATTGTGCAAGATTGCATCCTCCAAGAACCCACTAAGACTCCACCTCCCAAACAAGTGTGGCTTCCCAAACCGAACCACCTCAAGAACCCACTTGACACTTTGCCCAGGATCCCGAGGAAACCCTTCCTAAGACCAAGACCACTACAAGAGTGAACCATCCACCCAAGAGAGTGAACCAGCCACCACCCAAGAGAGAGGTGAGGTATCACTTGTGAGTATTGCCGGAGGGATGGTCACTTAGTTGGGTTTTGCTTTAGGAGGAAGAGGGATGTTAGGCGTCGAGTGGAGCTTGAGAACCGTGACATGTATCACCCACCACTTGGCATGTATGAGAGGGGTGTACGGTCGGTTCGAGGGCGATTTGGTAGGTCTGAAGGTAGGAGGCCTCGAGGGTTTGGGTCACGGTTTGTGAGACCGTTTGGTGGTCGTGCTCGCGAGTGGGCGTAGATCCTCGCTTTGGGAGTTTTGAGGTTGAGAAGAGGGAGAGCACCACGCTTTGTTGTGCGTGGTAAGCGGTTTGAGAAGATGGGGCGTGGGATGTTTGTTTTGCCTAATGCATATTTGGGGCAAGATGGTCAACACCGGTACTCTTCCAAGTTTACTAACCCCGTGTTGTGCCATATGCTCATCCCATGTTTTATCGTTGTCTGATTTGGAAGGAAGGCCGAGGACATGTGGCTCATTGACTCCGGCCGTTCTCGACACATGACCGGGAAACTCCAAGTGGTTCTCCAGCCTCACCCCCATGAAGACAAAAGAGTACATCACTTTCGGGGGCAACAACGAGAGGGAAGATTCTATCTCGAGGGTCCATCGGGATCAATGACCACTTTGTGCTCAAGGATGTGGCGCTCGTCTCCAACCTGCACTTCAACCTACTCTCTGTCTCCCGGCTCATGGCGGATGGGTATGAGGTGCGCTTTAAGGTTGGATGCTCTCGAGTTTTGGACTCTCGCGATGATCTTATTTCTTTGGATCGTGCCATTTGGGCAAGTCTTTCGTGCTGATTTTTCTCGTGGCTTTGGCACTTCTTGTTGCTTGTTGGCCGGGTCCTCCTGCGATTTGTGAAAATGGCATAGGAGACTTGGACACTTGAGCTTTGACCTTCTCACGAGGTTAAGTTCCATGGGTCTAATCCGAGGATTGCCTAAACTCAAATTTGAGAAGGATTTGGTTTGCCATCCCCGCCGTCACGGGAAGATGGTATCCGCTTCCCACCACCCGGTTTCTCAGATTATGACCTCGAGACCCGAGAGATCCTTCACATGGACACCGTTGGTCCATCTCGGGTGAGGTCGGTGGGTGGGAAGTGGTATTGTCTAGTGATCGTTGACGATTTTTCGAGATACTCTTGGGTCTTTTTCATGGAGGGCAAGGATGAGGCTTTTCGTTTTTGCTCGCGATTTGTTTTTGAGGCGGGCGGAGTTGGCGGATCTGACCATTCGAGCGATTCGCGGTGACAATGGCACGAAATTTAAGAACTCTCGATTCGAGTCTCTTTGTGCTAACTTGGGTGTCGAGCACCGGTTTTTCTAGCCCTTATGTTCCGCGACGAGCGGGATTGTTGAGCGGAAGAATCGGACGCTTGTGGAGATGGCGAGGACCATGCTTGATGAACACAAGGCGCCGAGGAAGTATTGGGCTGAGGCAATCAACACGGCATGCCATGTCTCCAACCGCATTTTCCTCCGTGCTTTCACCAAGAAGACATCATATGAGTTGCGGTTTGGAAGGCGCCCAAGGTGAGTCACTTCCGTGTGTTTGGATGCGAGGTGCTTCATTCTCAAGCAAGGTAATCTTGACAAGTTTGAGTCTCGATCGGTGATGGCATTTTTCTTGGATATGCTTTGCACTCACATGCCTACGGGGTTCTTAACCTTGAGACTAACCGCGTTGTAGAGACATGTGAGGTTACCTTCGATGAGGCTAGCGCCTTGTTCTTCTTACGTGTTTGAGTGTGCGGGGAAAGGAGGAGATGGAGCGAGCATCTTTGTGGAGGAGGAGCGGGAAAGGCGTTGGGTGGGGTGATCCACGGCGACTCCACCGCGACCCTGGTGACCACACGGCGGCTGGCGGGGGTGATCCCGCGACTCCACCGCTTGCCCCAGTGACCACGGACGGCGGCGGCTCTCGGGACCGGACCCTACTACCACTACTTCACGGGGTCGGTGGAGCGGCTCCCTCGAGGCGAGGCAGCTGCACCTCGAGGAGGTTCCCACTCGGTCGAGGGGAGGCGACATCTTGGCGCCGCGGCGCCTCGGCACATTCAGCGTCGTCACCCCCCCTGAGACCATGATTGGAGGATTGAACCAAAGGGTAACTTCGTTCCAAATCCTATGCTATGTGTCATTTTGCTCATTCTGCATTTGTTTCCACTCTTGAGCCCAAAGATGTTACCACTTTGCATTATCGATTCGGATTGGGTCAATGCCATGCATGAGGAGTTGCGAGAACTTTGAGAGGAACCAAGTTTGGGTTTTAGTGCCACCTCGGTGAGTGTCATCCCATAGGAACCAAGTGGGTGTTTAAGAACAAGCAGTGAGGATGGGGTGGTTGTGAGAAACAAAGCCCGGACTAGTTGCCCGGGGGTTTTGTCGAAAAAGGGTATAGACTATGAGGAAACCTTCGCTCCTGTAGCCCGCATAGAAGCCATTAGGATTTTGCTTGCCTTTGCGACCTCGAAGGGCTTTAAGCTCTTCCCAGATGGATGTCAAGAGTGCGTTCCTAAATGGGTTCATAGAGGAGGAGGTGTATGTGAGGCAACCCCGGGGTTTTGAGCATCCTAAACACCCGACTATGTGTACAAGTTGCACAAGGCTTTGTGCGGCCTCAAACAAGCCCCGGAGCGTGGTATGAGAGATTGAAAGCCTTCTGTTAGCTAAGGGTTTTGTGATGGGAGCTGTAGACAAGACCTTGTTCTTGCTTAGGAAGGGCGTGACATCCTCCTGGTTCGGATATATGTGGATGATATCATCTTTGGTGGCTCTTCACATGCTATGGTATCGAGTTTTGCGAGATTATGAGCGGGGAGTTCGAGATGAGCATGATGGGCGAGCTGACCTACTTCCTTGGACTTCAAATCAAGCAAACCAAGGGCCGGGATCTTCGTACACCAGGGCAAGTACACGAAGGACATCATCCGCAAGTTTCGCATGGGTGAGGCCAAGCCTCTTTCGACACCCATGTCGACGCGGCGGCGACCCTGGGCGAGGACAAGGATGGAGAAGCTGTGGACCAAAGGGAGTACGAAGCATGATCGGTTATTTGTTGTACCTGACGGCGACGCGCCCGACATCCGGTTTGCGGTGTGCCTCTGCGCCGCGCTTTCGATCGTCGCCACGCACCTCTCACTTTCGGTGTGAAGAGGATCTTGGGTATTTGCGGTTTACCCTTGACTTTGGCCTATGGTACTCGGCCTCTTCCACCCTCTCCCGGACCGGTTATTCGGACTCGATTATCTTTGGTGATCGTATGCATAGAAAGTCCACATCTGGTACTTGTCGGTTCCTTGGTACTTCTCTTGTGTCTTGGTCCTCTCGTAAGCGCCGGTGTCGCTCGGTCGGCGGTTGAGGCGAGTATGTAGGCTGCTGCTGGCGCTTGTTGTTCCCAGTGCGTGGATGGTTGCCACCTTGAGAGACTTTGGCTTGAGTTTTTCTCGTGTACCCTTGTTGTGTGATAGCATGGGAGCTGTGAGTGTTGCCAAAAACCCAGTCCTTCACTCTCGGACCAAACACATAGAGGTGAGGTACAATTTCTGAGAGATCACCGGGAGAGAAGGGGACATAGATGTCCAAACGTGTACACGGAGCAACAGATTGCGGACATTTTCACCAAACCACTAGACCAAGTCCGCTTTGCTAAGCTCCGTGGTGAGTTGGGAGTTTGCTATCCCTTTTGAGGGGTAGTTTTGTAGTTGATGTACAGTTGTAGTCTTTAGGTTTGTTTTTGTTTTTGTATCATACTTGCATATCATGAGCTTCACTTTTATATTGATCTGAATGAGGTTGTGCTCTTAGTAGTATAAGTATGATAGTGCTTCAAGCTTTAGCTCTTGTTAATCATGTGATGTATGTTATGAGCTGAGCAACTGTTTTCCACATGTGAACCTGATTAATGTTGATGAAACTAAATCTTGGTTCACCTTTGAGCTAGCTTCTATCATGAGTAGGATGTTGAGATCCTCTGAGCTTTCATGTGTATGCTAGGTAACTACGTCTCATGCTTTGATTCATTCACTTGCTTAGATCTTCATGATAATACCATGCTAAAACGTGAAGTCTAAAGCTAAAGTAATGAAAAGATCGAGTGGGTCCATTTTGCCTCACTTTGAAGTTTGAGACTGCTTTCACTTGCACTCTTGAATGAACTTGGACTTCATTGTGTTTGATCCAGACCATTGTCTTAAGCTAATCATTGCTCACGCATAGGCTTGACATGGTTGATTAGTAAGGCAAGGCAAATGTGGATAACCACTCGCATGCTCTTTGGTAACTTGTGAACCGCTGCAACTCACGAACTAAAATGAACCTCACAAGTTTGTGCCATAATGTCGAGCATGATGTTTGAACGCCTGCTTGGGGTAGTTCACCCGGTTTACATGTTTAAGCACTTAGTTGATTTCCTATCTACTTATGCTAGGTGCTATGTTTGATGGTGAACCTCCTTTTGCAAAATACTGAAATTTGCTCAAAATGCTTTGTGCCATATTTCATATCATCTGATTAGCTTGAGCTCTGGCTAGCACTTGTAATTTGCTGCTATGGTACCACTTTGAGCACTCACTCATTCGGTTGAATATAATCTTGAAGCTTTGCATTGTGACATATTGCATTTCATAGCTTTGATAAGTGCATTTGCCAACAAGGGGGAGAGAGATACAAAGACGGTGTGCATTGTTCGGGGGGAGTTTTAGCTTGGTTGTGTCGAGCCTTTTTGCCCATGTCTTTGGGAACCAAGTCTTTTTGCTCCATGTTTTGCTATTCGGTGAATGCGGTCGGTGCAGACTTGTTGCAATCGGGAGATCGCTTTCGTTGCAATTTGATTGTCTTTGAGGTTGCAATTAGCACTTTTTTGTCTCGACTTATGCCTAGATTGTGTTCACCGGATGTGCTTGTCTTCTTTCTTACGTCTTTGTGTTGAATGTTGACAATGCACTCATCAAGGGGAGATTGCGAACACATGGTTGATTTAGGTCACATGTGTTTAGTTTTGTGATGGAGTGATTGTCAACAGATCAACATTCTTACTCTATTTTCTTTTTATCCTTTTTGCTTCGGCTATGTTTCACCGGCATACGTGGAGTGTGTCGAAGACGTATCTCTTGGTTCGTGTTGTGCGGGTGTTGAGCTCGGAGATGGTAGGCGACGGAGAGGTGAAGGTACCAAGGAGGGCGTCTTGGGGCCGATGGACCGCGGAGGTGAAGGACGGACGTGAGGCTTGGACCGAGGGACCGGAGTGCCGGTGGCTAGCCATGGTGGGTGACATCCGGGACATCGACGGATGCAAGAGGGCGTGGCAGACCGTGTCGATCGGGTCAAGGCGGCGTCGTGCAGGCGAGCGGGGGAGCTCGGATGACTTGGCGACTTCGAGGGCGGTCAAGGCGGCGGTGACACGTGTCGAGGAGGTTTGGTGGTTTGTCCTCAAAACCATCGGCGCGGGTTTAGTGGTTTGGGCCTCAAAACCACGGCGCGGGTTTCGGGGTTTGGGCCTCAAACCCGAAGTGTTCCGGCCGGACGGAAGGGCGGCCGGCGTGGCGGCATCGGGGAGGTTGCGTGGAGGCAAGGCTACCGATGAGGAGGCGCGGTGGCCGTCGGATCGAAGATTACCCGAGTCGACCGAAATAGCCTTAGGGTTACAAAATCGACTCATGTATCTTAGGGGTAGTTTAGGCGAGAGGGAATTGGGGCTATATAGCAGAGGCATACCCCTTCATCCTCTCTTGCCTCTCATTTTGCAATTCCTAGCTTAGGGTTCCAAACCTTGGTGTGAGAGGTCCACCGTTTGTATCGAATCGTTTGAGCAAGGGGCTAGCTCTGAGTAGCCCTGTCACATGGTGACGTTTGGAGTGATTCGATCGGTGTTCATGTCGATCTTGTCTTTGTGATTTTTGTTCTTCACTTGTTCTTCCCGAGTTCATCCTCTCCCCCTCTCTACTCTTTGCGATTTCTTCGTTTTGGCTCCGCTTGATCTCGTTTTTCTTGTTTTGATTCGTGCTAGGGGCGTGAGAGGATCCTTTCCACCAAAGGATTTACTTTAATTCCTCACGAGCACGTAGATCGGGCAAGTTTTGGATCAAACTCGGTTTTTGGTGTGTTCTTCGCGAGATCTGAAATTCCTCTCGATTCGCTCCATCAAACTTGAAATCTCTTGGTGGGAAATGGTCACCTACATGCCTAGATCATCTAGGTTGAATCTTGTGACCTGAGGTTTCAATTGGAGAGAGTTCTTGGCGATTTAGTGCTCGGTTCTTGAAAATCGCTAAGAAATCGCGGGTTTCTCTGATACGTTCGCGGGTGTCGGGTGTGTTGCAATCGATCGCTTCTTGGGTTGCAATCAGTCTGCTTCTTGGGTTGCAATCGGGTGTCGCAATCCATCTCTTTTTCGTGTTGCAATCGGTCTGTGTTTTGTGTTGCAATTTGGCAGGCAGTTCGGGATCGGACATCGGACATGTGTCGTACCCTCCGTAGAGTTACTTCTCGTGACCCCGACTGTCGGATCTGTTGCAATCGGGTTTCTAGTTGTGTTGCAATCCACTTGCATTGTGTGTTGCAACCGGCGCAGATCGGGATCGGACATCGACATGTCGTACCTTCCGAGGAGATTCTTTGCTCGTGATCCCCGACTGCCTGACTTGTTGCAATTGGGCTTCCAGTAGTGTTGCAATTCTTCTGCATTTCACGTTGAATTTAGCAGCTTGTTCGCAGCTGTATGTCTTGCTTTGAGGGGCGTGAGAGCCAAGGACTTGAATTTCGAAAGAAATATTTGAGGCTCCTATTCACCCCCCTCTAGTCGCCGTTTCGGTCCTTCATAAATAATTAATAAAACAATTTCCCTGGCAGATGCTCTCATTTTGGCTGCTGCATGTGCGTGCATGCCTTCCATTTGGGTGAGACAGCAACCGACCGGGAGCTGCTTCCACCCTGGAAGGAGAGTGATTTTTTTTTGATCAACATATCAGTCAGCATTCAGAGAGAGTCATCGTACGTCGTGTCGACCATATACAATCTTTGGCTGTAGTCAGACGGAAAATGTCACGAGTCAGGACGACGACGATGATGTGAATGATGGAGACCTACTGGACGTGTCAGACACGCACGTTTTTCTATTCAGTTTGGTTCCTCTTTTTCTTGTCATTTTGTTGGACTTAGCTTGGTGGTGATGATATGAAGTACTTCATATCAAGTTCAATTCAGTGTATGTAATATCTCTTTTTCATCGACAGTAGTATATCTCTTTTTCATCGACAGTAGTAGGGTATGTCACAAGACAACATGAATTATCCTGCCAAGTTCTGAACACTTGTTTTGTCAGAGCTTGTGCGGTTGACCAGAAAATTAAAATCGATCACGTACGTTTCAGGTGATTTGTTTTAATTACACAGCGAAATCAATAGCACATGTTGCTTTGACTTGATCCGTGCATGTACATCATCAGCACTTAAACAAATATATTATCAGATCTAGCCAGTGCCGTACAAACCAGTACATCTGATTGTTTAACCTCCAGGCTAAGCAATGCCATGCATTTGTGGGTTCAGTGCATGCATTCAACATTTCACTCGGAAGGATATATAGCAACCACTGTCGATGAACAGAGGCATCATTCCTAAAACAAATGAACAGAGGCATCAATACTTATCTGGACATAATTAACGTGCTACCCGTATTCTTCCTCGTGTGTGCCTCCTCTTATATCGTCTTCTCCCCCTCTTGCACCCTCCTCCACCGCCCCTCGGGCCCTCCCAGTCTTCTCCCTCCCAAGTCTTCTTCCCCGCGGTCTTCGTCTCTGCCGTGACGTGCCTCGCCCTTGCCCTTCCCTAGCGGTGGAGCTCCGGCAAAACCCTAGCACGCCTGCAGTGGAAACCTAATCCGACCTTAGCCCAAAGAATCCTGACTCGTCTAGTGGAATGCATATGGTCGTGGGCAGGAGATTTTTGGCCTGAAACAGCCTGGCTTTTTTTGGCTCGTCCCTCCAAATATCGTGCTAAGATTTTCTTCTACTCGGGATCAACATTTTGCAAAGAAAAATGATTTATGCTGCTTGGCAACCTCTCATGGATGAGTATATATATAGGGGAACCAATGAAACGGTTGCACGTAAGACATCAGAAGCCAGTATGTTTTTTATGACTTTGTTGTAATCTTGGCCATTGATGATAGTGTTCTATATGTGTGTGTCATGGAGTACGTAGCTAACGGTTCTCATAGAGCGACGCAACGGCGAACAAAAACCCCCTTTAGATTCCCTTAAATAAGAGAGAAAAATCCGTGAGCATGTTTTTTTTTTTTTTTTGACAAGGAGATAAAAAGGTTGATGAGTAGGGGAGAAAGAGTAAGTTTCGTTCCTCCTTTACATGATGTGGCCAAGTAGCTTTAGTACGCCAACATATATGTATGTACGTACATATATAACTCATAGCAAGATATGTATATAAGTATAATACTGCATATATGCATATAAAGCACATGCATGCATCGTCAACTAACCAGGGTACAGGGGACGACTACTCTCTCTCCTTGTCCTAGACTCCTAGTCTTTGGTCTCTGTGTGTTGCTTCTTCCAACACGTCTTGCCTTGTTCGTTCATCAATTCCACAATAGTCTCGTGTTGACGTCCATGACAGAATGATAGTCAATAGCGATGGGGGGCCTATAGCGTGACCGAGGGTTTCTTCGAGAAAAAGGAATGCAAAGTGCAACGACGACTGTGGTGCTTTCCCAGGCTGGTTTTCTTGCGGCCGGTTGCAATTGCTTCCTGCTTATTTTCTTCAATTTCACTGTTTTGCAGACGACACGGTAGCACAACAGCTTTTACTAGCTAGGCGCGCGGTTCAACTGGATTTGATTCTGTACGTAGTGTAGCCATCCATCATCGTCATATGCTATATTGATTCTGTATATTATGTAGGGGAATACAGGTGCTATAGTTAATCTCCTCACGTACGTAAATACTATGCTCTGAATCTCTGATCATTAGATTCTCTTCTTACAAGGGTTTTTTGGATTGAAGCCACTACAATTTTTTCAATTTGGAGATCTGCCATTACAATTTAGGTATTCTGAGATCTGCCATCATAATTCTAGTACTATCCGGTGCTTGCCATTTGGCCCACTGTCAGATCAAGAAAGGCATACGTGACTTTCATATGGACAGCGATGCCCTTGCCTATCTCTTTGAACCGGTCGTTGCCTGCCTTGTCTCCAGACTCCGTTCCCAACACCATAACCGAATCTTCCGCCACCACTGAAGCATATGCACGCCGGAGCACACGTCCATCACCGGAGAATCCCCGCCGCGCCAGAACCCCACGCCGAAGCCCCTGCCCACCGCCGAGCCCCATCCACGCGCCGGCACCTCATCGCATCCGCGCTGCAGTACTGCTTGGCGCCCCCGCGGCGGACTCCTGGAGGCCCCACGGTCATCACGCTCCTCGACGTGCCCATGTTCCATTCGTATGGCTTCAACATGCTCATGCGCGGGGTGCTGATGGCCGAGACCACGGTCATGGTCACCCCAGTGGCGGCGGGGTGTCAGCTGTGCTGTACGCAGCCTCCAGGTGCAGCCGTGCAGGGCCACGCAGATGTTCGTCACGCCGCCTGTAGTGGCGGTCATGGCGCGGGGAGGCGACGTCGGATCGGAGGGTTCCTGAACTTGTTCGGATCGTATATGGTGGTGCACCGTTGAGCATCGTCGCGACATAGGTGTGTTCTCCATGAATGGTTTCCTGACATCGAGCTGTGTTTGGTACGTACAAATCGTCATCATCTCGGCGTTTTTCGGGAGCACGGTGGCGAGCCGCTGAGGGGCTCCGGCAGTGGCGGGCGGTCCAGCGGGGGTCGGCGATGACGTGGCTCCGGCCGATGGCTGCTTGCTAGAGTTTGGGGATGAACGCGAGAGGGAGAAGAGAGCGGCAGCGGCGGGGTCCATACGCGAGAGGGAGAAGAGAACGGCGAAACGGGGAAGAAAGATCACGGGCATCGACAGCTTCTAAAGCCAGCCAGGGGCATCTGTGTCCATACGCAAGTTAGGTATGTGTACGCTGCCTGACAGTGGACCCAACCTGCTTGAATACGTAGAAAATGGCAGGCATCAGATAATCCTAGAATTGTAATGGCAGATCTCAAAATACTCGAATTGTAATGGCAGATCTCAAGTTCGAAAAATTGTAGTGGCTTCAATCCAAAAAAACCCTCTTACAATCCATGCCGTACACAGTCAATTGCTGCAATATGATGTCGGATCAGAAAATTATACGTGACAAATTAAAATTATGAAGAAAAGGAGAGAAGAGGAGCATTTATGTAAGCGGTAAGCCTATGACAATTTGAAATGTCTAGCTAGTCTATCAACCATGCCACGTAAACAATCCCCGTCGAATATTATAAAGTAAAAAGGTATTAAGAAACATGCTAAAATTTGGGAACCTGAATTTGAGTTCCTTTCAACTAATATAACGGTTATTGCATACTTTTTATGTTAAAGTTATTGTTTTGGTTTGTTACAATTTATTTATGTAGGCGTAATATGTAATTTTTGGTTTCGAGAATAAAACCCGTTAGACAAAACCACAAAAACAACAAAATTTGATCCATGATGGCTCCAAAATAAGTAATGATTTACAATTATATTGTTTCTGTAATTAATTAATTATAGTACAAGGACAACAAAGTTGATATGTTACGATACAATGACAACTAACAAATCATAACAGTAGCAATTTATTTGCACTTAGTTGATTGTACAAAAGTGTTATCTAAAATCATCTTAAAATTTAGACATATGAAATATAGAAGTGATAAAATAAGGTACATAGACACGCTTACATACAACAATGGACAAAATTCCGGCCTCCTACTAAATCAAACGGTTTAAATCAAACGGGTTTAAATTTAATAAAGTCTATAAAAATGGTATTCATATACCAAATAAGATTATTAGATTATCTTAGTATTATAATACATTATCTGATGTCATAATATACATTATGGTGTCATAAATATTGATATATAAATATCTGGTAAATATTGGTATATAATTCTTTATATACGTTAGGTGATGAAATTTAGCTAGTTTAGTTGAAGTTAGAACACATTTTCGTAATGGTCAGTTGCCTGAGTTTTAGACGCTATCGTGTACATTCCTTGCTTGATTTTTTTTTTTTCCTCCATGGAACTGAATCTTATCTTTATATGCCTATCAACCAAAGGTGAACATTGTTGCCTGAAAACATGCTATATTTCAAAAAACATGAGAAAAGTGAAGAAGAAAAGATAATACTTCTCATTCAAAAAAAAAAAGATGATACAAGATGATACCCTAAACACAGAAATGGGACAGTGGATGGGTTAGTTTCCACGCGAGTAGTCCGTGCAATGACCTCTTCGCCGCCATCGCCGACGACGGTCCAGTTACGACCGTCGACCAGGCCCCGGCCTCTCCCACAGCCAGGCGCGCACGTTCGTCCACACAGAACCCTGCCGGGTTCACCGTCGTCGTCAGCAACCCACGGCCGGCAGCTGGCGCTAGATTTCAGGATCACGGCCGGCGCAGATCGAGAACCAGCTGCCTGCTGCTGCTGCTGCTGCTGCACTTGGCCCCGGCCGGCGGTTCCATTGTCCGATCCTCCACGTACAGTACGGTGGCGGTCGACGTCGCATTCCCGACCGAGCCGCCGGGCCGCCAGGGCACGCGTCAGCCGTTGCAGAAACCCTCTCCTCCATTCATTCCGTTCCTTCAACTCCTATACAGGCTGCAGATAGCTAGAGATGTCATATCAGAGGGAATTTCACTCTCGAGCAAGCAGTCAGTAGATTGATCAAGTGGAATTGATTCTCTGTCTGTACGAGAGGTGCAGAATTCCCAAATAACCTGGCTCTCTGAATGAATCAATTCTCCTGTTGTTCACTATTCAGATTCGTCTGACCAAGACTGCTTTACAAATAGAAAGGGAAATTCCGAGGGCTTTTTTCTATCATTAGAGAAATAAATTCATAATATTAACTAGTAATTCTCAAATGAATTGGGATACTAGGTGCCAGGGACAGGGACGAACCTTCCGGATGCTGACCGCCGGCGTCGCACACGGCTCCGCTTGCACGCAGCCACAGTCCAAAAGCACACCTGACTTCGTCCATGCCGCCTCTTACACCTGACGTCCTCACCTCTATATATACGGGCGCCCAGCGCGAGCTCCGTTGCACACACATCCACTCACGACACGAGGCAACTGCTAACGACCGAGCTGCCATGTCCACCAGCGAGAGCGTCCAGATGGCGGGGATGGGCGACGGCGCCAGCAGGGCGCGCCAGTCGCCGCCGGAGCCGCTCCGGCTCCCTCTGCCACAGGCGCGGGCCTCTGCGTTCGCCGTCGACGGTAGTCGCGCTTCCGGTTCCCCGTGGCAGCTGCTGCGAGGGACGGCGGAGGCGACGGAGATCCCGTACTCCGTCGCCTTCAGCGTGCCCGCGTCGCCATCGGGGCTGCACCTCAGCGCGTGCGCCTCTTTACGGAGCGTGGCGCCGCCGGCAGAACACCAGCACCAGCTCACGGAGGGGCGCCGCTGCCGCAGCTGCTGAACCAGGCACGGTACCACTCGCAGCCGGTGCTCACGATCCGGACCGAGGAGCCGCCGACGCCGCAGCTGCAGCGGGTGCGCACCGTGTCGCGCAGCGACAGCCCGCGCGACCGGCGCTTCGACCACTTCAAGACCTTCTCCGGCCGTCTGGGCGGCAGCTGTCCAACCTCCGCGGTGTCGCCGTGGACATCGAGCCCGCCCCGCCGACTCCAGCTCCAACTCCAACAAGATGATCTCCGAGGAGGAGATCGACGATGGCGGCGGCGGCAGCGAGGTGCCCACCGCGGACCGCTACTTCGCCGCGCTGGAAGGGCCCGAGCTGGAGACGCTGAGACCGACGGAGGTGTCGGCGCTGCCTGAGGACGAGACGTGGCCGTTCCTGCTGCGGTTCCCAATCAACGCGTTCGGGATGTGCCTGGGCGTGAGCAGCCAGGCCATGCTGTGGAAGACGCTGCAGTCGGAGCCGTCCACGGCGTTCCTGCACGTGAGCCCCGCCGTGAACCACGCGTTCTGGTGGGTCTCCGTGTCGCTCATGTGCCTCGTCTCCGTCACCTACCTCCTCAAGGTCGTCTTCTACTTCGAGGCGGTGCGGCGCGAGTTCTACCACCCGATCCGCGTCAACTTCTTCTTCGCGCCATGGATCGCATGCCTCTTCCTCGTCAAGGGCCTGCCGCACCCGGTGACGGACGTCCACCACGTCGTCTGGTACATCCTCATGGCGCCCATCTTCGCCCTGGACCTCAAGATCTACGGCCAGTGGATGTCCGGAGGCGACCGCCGGCTGTCAAGGTGGCCAACCCGAGCAATCACCTCGCCGTCGTCGGCAACTTCGTTGGCGCGCTGCTGGGCGCCAAGATGGGGCTCCGCGAGGTGCCTATCTTCTTCTTCGCCGTCGGGGTGGTGCACTACCTTGTGCTGTTCGTGACGCTGTACCAGAGGCTGCCCACCAACGCGCAGCTCCCCAAGGACCTCCACCCGGTCTTCTTCCTCTTCATCGCCGCGCCAAGCGTCGCGTCCGTCGGCTGGGCAAGGCTCTGCGGCGAATTCAACTACGCCGCCAAGATCCTCTACTTCACCTCCCTATTCCTCTACATGTCACTGGTATGTAGTACGTGTACATCGTATACATATTTATATATGTATATACATGCATGTACATGTACTGACCGACCGTGTATATACGCACGTATACAGGTGGTGCGCATCAACATGTTCAGGGGCGTTCGCTTCTCGCTGGCATGGTGGGCCTACACGTTCCCGATGACGAGCGTGGCAATCGCGACGGCGGTGTACTCATCGGCGGTGACCAACGTGCTCACCCGGGCGCTGGCCGTGGGGCTGTCCGGGGTGGCGTCCGTCACCGTCGCCGGCGTGCTGGTGACCACCGTGTACCGTGCGTTCGTGCGCAAGGACCTGTTCCCGAACGACGTGTCCATCGCCGTCACGCAGCGGCCTAAGGCCAAGTTCGGCAAGATCCTCGCGCACATCCGCGCCTCCGGCGACGGCGTCAAGGACCTCGTCTTCGCCGTCTCCAGGCACGGCGGCGGCTCCTCCGGATCCGACACCAACAGCACCAGCGAGTCGCCGTCGCCCATGGCGCGTGGCCGACACAGGGCAGAGCCGTAGGACACCATGCATCGATCTCCAAACAATTCTTATATCTCATCTATCTACTTGATTGTCTGTAGAGGCTTCTGATAGACTAATCGTAGTTCTTGAATTTTCCATGCATCCGTGCAGCAGGCCTGCACTACACGTAGAGAGTGGTGCTTGCCGGGATTGACAGCGATGAACGTGCGTCGTTGAGCGATTGCCATGACAAGGATGCAATCGCAGGATGACACTAGTTCAATTGCTTCTTTTTCTTAAATTATTATATATCTTGCCAGCTTCGCAAAACCATGATTGATTTGTTTTTAAGGTAAGGGAACAAAGTTTAATCCTCTACCATCCGTGAATGGTACACAACCGAAATCATTATTGATTTATCATAAATATATATTATCATCCAAAGAGGTCTATAAAATTCTAGTAACGAAAACAAATTTGGTAGATGGTCCTCTCCAAACGGATGTGCAGCTGACACATGGACCACGGGTGGACAACAGGACACCATGCATGTGGTTTAGGGATGGTCGGTTTATCATTCTCATCCCAAACATTACAAATATATATCTCCAATGCATGATTGGTGTATTGCCATTTTGGCAACCATGTGATTTGTTTTCTTACTTCAAATTTTGGTTAGATTCCTTCTACTGCCAATGTAGCTCATTGCCTTTGCAATGCTTGTGGGGTTACGGGTAGACAAAAAATGCCACGCTAAGGCTTGGTGCCTGAAAGGGACTTGTGCTCAACACTATTTCCTTTGTGATACAAAATCATCGCCTTTGCAAAAGTATAGGTAAAGCATGGATTATTGCAATCAAAATACCTCGTTTACCTTCATCTTTATTCTTTATAAAGAGTAAGGGGTGGATTTACCCCCGTTTAGTTTCGTGTTCGTAGAGTTTATCGAGAATGTGGGTCTCGACCTCTCGGACAGGTTCTGGCTCCGTGGCCTTGCTTGCGTTTGAATCTGTTGTACTGGTGACGTGGCGGAACCCGATCAACCCGTTCTAGGATCGGAGAATCACCCGCAAATTGAACCATGGTAATTACAGGCCATGGATAAATTTAATCTTTATTAATAAAAAAACAAAATGAATCTCCGACGAATGTTGAAATCTGCTGAACTCGTCACTGGGACTCGCAAAAACAAACCCACTGGAGCACTCAAAAACACTTAACACATTTTTAGGGACTGCAAAAACACAAATGAATGACGGCGAGATGTTGCGAATTGAGAAGGTCAGGCAATCCTGTCTTTTTTTTTGTGGGTCCAAAGGGTATTGTCTCGTGGCCCAATACTAGTGTTAGTGCCTGAAGAGGCCCGGTCCGATTGTATCTGTAGTTGATGGGCTGAGAATGGAAGGAATCAAGTCTGCGCGCATCCTGCATTTCATTTTTCCCTAAACCCTAAATCTAACCTCCATTTCCCTAACACCCTTGCTATACATTGTTGCTAACTAATTGGACGCACCAAAAACATGGCCTGACTCCTCCCATTCCATATATTTGGTTTTCTAAATATATTGCTTTTTGCTATATATCTAGATATAGTGTATAACTAGATGCATAGTAAAAGCAATGTATCTAGAAAACCAAAGTAAACTATAATTTAAAACAGATATAGTATATACATAAATTCTTGTTTGCTACAAAATGAGAAGCTGTAGCAATGATTCCCAATAATATATTTAAAAATATTATTGAAC
This sequence comes from Hyparrhenia diplandra, assembly GCA_015847255.1. Taxonomy (NCBI): domain Eukaryota; kingdom Viridiplantae; phylum Streptophyta; class Magnoliopsida; order Poales; family Poaceae; genus Hyparrhenia; species Hyparrhenia diplandra. The sequence goes on along the minus strand of JADLZK010007783.1, from coordinate 7,418 downwards.
CCACTACATGGACCGTTGGAGCATGCATGAATCATGATGCCTAGTGGGAAAAACAAATTGGTAATGTTAACCGATGGAAACTCCGAGGAAATAACAGACTATGATGGATACTGATTTATTCTTGGACAAAATTTTCGGCCTAGAAAACTGCACAATATCTAAATTATATCCATATATACCATTATGAAAATAATATAAAGGAACCCCCTAAATTTATCTTCTGATGACTACGCATGTACCTATAGATATTAATCCCAATGCAGAAGTTTACTCTCGAACTATGGTTTCTTTTTTTATATATAAACTTAGCCAAATCTAAAAGCATCTTAAAGAGACTAGCCAAATGACTTTTAAAGTTAAATTTAGCTATTACTAAGACAAAATTGCTCCCCAAACTCTCTCTCCACGTGACTATCCAAAATGCCTAGCTCTCCATCCCACCTTATTCGCTTTCTATTTTGAATAGCCTACCTCACTAGCTATCCTTTATAGAGTCTATTTGGAGGACTCTAGTATTTATTTGTCAAATTTAATTTAGAGAGTACCTAAATCAACAAATTTGACTAGTCCGTTTGGCTAATCTCTTAGAGATGCTCTAAATATAGGCTATAGATGTCCGTGGCCCCAGGCCCGTGAGGCACGAGGCACCTGACACGCCGGGTAGCGTGCCCTTGCGGTCCGGCCCCGAGGCACCGGGCCGTGCACAGGCCGCCATCCCAGCCCGTGTGGCACGCAGGACGCACCGCCCCGGCCGAAGAGGCGGCCTGGTGAGTGGCCCGACAAATCAGCCCAACATACCAAGAAAACATCAGCCTACTAACCCCCTCCAGCCTCATCCACTCCAGCCCAAGTGCTCCACCGGCCCACCCCATCCCCTAAACCTAGACCCCAACGCAGCCGGCAGCTCTCCTTGCTCCCTTTCCATCGCCAAGCTACCCGTAGCCACAGCGCCACCACACGCCCTCCACGCCGGCGCTCCCCCCGCGCCGCTCGGCTCCTCGCCTCCCACCTCTCTCTCTCTCTCCTCGCTCCCACTCTCTTCACACACACACACACACACACACACACACACACACACACACACACACACACACACACACACTCTTTAGTCTCTTTTCGACGCCCATCGTCTTGATCCCCCGCCGCTCACCGCGTCTCTCCGTCGCCCCGTCGGCCGGGCTCTCCGTGGCGGCGCCAGGGGCCACGCACCATTTGCATCCCCACCGCGCGGCCGGCGTGACCCGTGCCCGAGGTGGCGTGGCCCCGCCCTAGACGGCATGCCCCGACCTCGGCGGCGCCGCCATAGCCGGCCTTCCCCCACTCGGGCGGCGCGGGTGGCACGGCACAACGGGCGGCGCGAGCGGCATGACTGGCATGGCAAGCGCCAAACGGCCCATGGGCCGTGCTGTGGGCCATAGGCCATAGGCCACGGCGCACGAGGCGGCCGCGACACGGCACGGCCACCACGATGGCATGGCGCGGCACGACACGGTGTCCACCTATAGTATAGGCATCGCCTAAGCACAATGCAAATATGATATGCATGGCGTAATGTTGATTATGAGAAGTGTTGAAACTTGGGATTCCAATGGTCTAGAAATCTCCGCCCCCGGTGCTCCCGGGGAGAGAATTATATTTTTGGCTAAGTCCGGAACACTTGATATTGAATGGAAATAAATATTGTTCACCCCCAACCCTCCTACTTATAGTTCTGGATATAGGAATGCTAAGTTACATTTCTATCCTCCATGATGCTTGGCATATTCCTAGTAATGGTCACCACCGTCATGGGGCTCTTTTTGTCTTTTCATATCACGAACCGCTTTGGCTTCGGGCCCAACGGCCCATTTTGGGTCCGGCCTTCGCTCTTTGCTCACACGACAGCCCTGCGCCCGATCCGATCTTCGCCGTCCTACCCGATCCATGTCCCGATCTTCGGCTTAAACACCTCCTCGGGCGGTTTGACCTTGCCTTTGCGGCATCGGTGAGGGTCGCCGCGTCCAGCCGTGGCGGCGGATGGGCCTTTCTAGGAGCGGTAGAGGGTTTATCCCCTCCGCCATCTCCTGCGATAACCTCCGTCGACCTCCAGCGAGTCCATGCAAGGTAATGACACGGCAAAAAGGGTTATCGGTTAGCTGCTTTGGGGACACCTCCGCCTACCGGTTAACACCTCTGGCGACACCTCCGCCAGCTGTCAGGGACCATGTCCCAACAAGAAGCCACATATAGTTGCATAGCTAAGAGAGGTAATGAGCAAGGATTCTTTACAAATAGTTTGGCCACTACTTATGAGCGGGGCTGCTCATAATTTGAAATTAAGGGACTATTATATGGACACTCTCTAATTATTTTCTTATTATGTATGAAAAAGAAAAATGAGAAGGCTAGACTTTGAAGATCACCTCAGTCATCTTGCGTTATGCTAGGTCCGCTCCTGTCGAACAGACATCATGTAGGAACTAGGAAGCCAGACAACCAAGGCGAGGCGTGCTTTAGGCTAGTCTCAATGGGGGTTTCATGTCACACTTTCCAACACATTCAGATTTTGGAAAACAGTCTGCGAGAAAAGAGTTTCATGGGGATGAAACTCTTTCTACTCCCATGAAACTCTTATTATCTCTCCCATCATAAATACGGTGCCATATCAGCCTAATTAATGCCATGAAACTCCTATCAAACTCCATTGAAACTGGCCTTATGTGCAATGCCAGGACAAAGACCACTGACAGCCTAGGACAAAACTAGACCGGATTCATACGGGTATCGGTGATCCTATCTCATATCTCTTTTTTTCCTCAGATTTCAAGCCGGATATACGGATCATGTCGGGTATAAGGATATTAGTATTCATCTTATATATAGATGATTCGGAAACTGATATAATTAATGTACGTATTCAAATATTGATTATCCATATTGGGTTTTGACCCTGTGACAAACGGTCCCTTTTTTTCAAAAGGAGCTTAGCTCGTACTTCAATAAGAGAAGTGAGATTTCATCTATGAAGAATTTGCTTCCCCACTGTTGAAAACAACAAAAACAGGAGTTGTGATATTCTTTGATTTTTTGCATCTTACCGGGCGTGGGGAACCATCGCTTTAATAAATTTTCGAGAAGATCGAGTCCTTTAGCGTTCGAGTCTTTTTCGACAAGAAATCTCTTGGAACTGAGGATTTATCACCTCCTCCTCTGTCCAAGTGACAGCGAGAGGGCATGGTGGATTCGTTTTCTCCATGACTGCTCTGTTGAAGATTAGGGCGATAACTAGGACATCAGCAAATTCCTCGGCATGATGACATGGAGATTTAGTTTTCCGAACGCTGACATCAAGGCGGATATGATGCCACCATGGATTAATTTTTGTCGTTAGATCTGATCATGATGAAGGACTAGGGAGAATTAATTTCAAATCAGCCTACCTTATTCTTTAGTGGCAGAAAAGAAGTAGAAAGACACAAGAGAGAAAAAAAGTTTCTCAACTCGCATGTCTGAATGTTGGCCATCGTTCGTTGGGCACCTATTCTCAGGTCTTTTGCCGAGCATTGCCTGTATGGTTATGATCGTCATGCTTGTTTGGATTTGAGATTTGGAGCTGCATAAAGTGTGGGTACAATATGTATGAAGATCATTTTCTGAATATATATGTAATTTTTCTTTCATCTAAAAGAAGATGTTCTTTGCTTTTAATGGCAGCTTGTAAGGGTGCTGCTGCTGCCATCTTTTTTTTATAAAAGATTATCCGGCATCGTACTAAAGAGGCCCTCTTCTAGTCTTCTTTTCTTTCTGTCTGGTCCTGCACTTGTGAACTTTTGCGCAGATGGGATTTGTCTGTCTTTTCACTTTAGAACATTCGTTGCAGTAGCAGCAAGCGACACTTGCTCGCTGCAAGTGCCAAGAGAGAGGAACGAACCTGTGCTTATCTTGTGTGCATTGTCGGGCATCTCAATAAGTAGTACCTTGATAACAACAGAAGGCCCGTGAACATGCCCCTTCCCGACTCCCCAGCCCCGATGCCGCCCTCAAGCTCCGCCCGCCGCGCCGCGCCGCCCCACACCCCCCTCTGACTGCGAGTCCCCCAAATCCAACACCCAGGATCCTGCCCCCCCTCCCCTGATCTATCCTCCCATGGCATCCTTGAGGTCGATCCACTCCAACCCGAGCTACCGTCAATGGAGGGCGCCCATGGCCAAGCCCCGAGCAAGCTGGTGTGCTCCGAGCCGCGTCCCCCTCACCTCTACCCACGCCCGGCGAGCCCGTTGACGCCTGAAGAAGAAGACGAGGGGAAGAGGAGCTCCTCGATTGGGATGACGACGGCGACGACGGGCGACGACGCATGTTAACGACGGCGACGGCGACTCCTCGGCGAGGAGGCGGTGGCGGCGGGATGCTTTGGGCACGCCGCATCTCCGGCTCTCGCCCCCGGAGCCGCCGCGCCATTGGCCGAGCCTCGCCCGGCATGCTTTCGGTCTGGCCCCTCTGTCACCTCGGCGTGGCAGCAAGCTCGGTACCCCCGCCACCGGCTGGATCGGCTGCTGCCGCATCGGCCTCCCCACCGCTTTGAAGATGCGCGCAAACGCTGGGCGGGCGGCGCCGCTAGTCAACGAGCGGTGGGGGGGCCAACCTCGCGGGTTGGCAAAAGGTGAAGGCAGGTCACCCGAACGCGTCTTCTGAAGCCGCACCGCGAGGACGGCGCGCACCCATGGCAGCGACCTTCAAGATGCACGCCGTCGGGAGATGTTTTTCGGTACTTTCGCCTCGGACCACCAAGTTGCCAAAGGCCGAGATCCGGTTAAGCTGCATCTCCTGGCTTTGGAAGGTGGGGCATCTTGCCCGCTACGCCCATCTCGCCGCCCTCCTCGCACCATCTCCGACCAACTCCACGCCCGCCTCAAGTTTCCGCCCGAAAGTATTCACGGCCGCATCATTTTCCCCCACTTCCTCACCATGACAACACCTCCCCCGCCGCCGGCATGGTGCACGCCCCGAGCTACCCCAAGTTCCCGGAGGTTGCCGATGCACTAAGCCACCACCGCAAAAGTTCCTCGCCACAACATCTTGGTGACCAGCCACGGGCCCGGGGTCTTAGTGGTGGAGTTCGTGCAAAGGCCGGAGGGACGGGCGTGCGGATTCATGATCCTTTGGCTAAGGCTGTGCTGGGCGTGCCGGCACTGCGTCTGCGCCGGCCGAGAGGAGACGCCCGGGTGGAGGTCCCAAACACCACCGTGCGGCTGCAACGGTAGCAACATCACCCAACCCAAACATATTGTTTGGTCCTGAGATACAGCTCGAGAAGGATACCTGTGTGGTCGAGATCTCGTGAGCCCGTGATTCGGATGGACATTGATGCGGATCCCTACTCGGTATGGTGTTGCATACCGATGCCGGCATTGTTGGGGATGATGTTGCCGAGGTTGTCGAGCTCCCTAACCCGGCTACACCCTTGGAGGAGGACAGCCATGCTATTGCTATCTCGTCATGACACCAACATTGCGGCAAATCCCTCATCTATGGATGGAGACGAAGCTCGGGAAGCGAGTGCACTACCTATTGCTGAAGTCGCAGAGAGCGGATGATACCGACGGAGGTGTTTAAGAGGTGGAGGGATTGATGGGGATACGATGGATGACCAAGTCCGGGGTCGATGCGGGGACAACGCCAGAGGAGTTCCCCGATATCTTTGTTGGGCTCTTCAAGGAGCTGCCGCCACCGATCTTGCACCGCCGCCCGTGCCGACACCTCGTGGTTGCTTGCTGCGCCTGCACCACGGGCGCGCAAGGCCAAGAGAAAGACATGGTGCCCACTGTTCTAGCTCCGCCGGGCGCAAGCCTTCCTCGCTGCGGTGGCTAACCGGCACAACTCAAACCGATGAAGGAACTCAGCTTCATTGATGACCCGCAATGGCCGAGGTGCCCGATGAGGTGGTGACCGAGTACATTCATATGTACGCCGATGACCTCCTGGAGCGGCGCTAGGGCCATCCGGAAGCGCCAAAAATGGGGAACAAGAAGTCGTTGAAGATGCCGGAAGCGCGTGGCATAGGAAGCGTGCACTATGGAGATGGAGGCCCCATCAGTCCGCTGCACCGGGTTGTGTGTTGTTTGTCGTTACCTATGTTAGCTAGATTAGTGTCGGTGTCGGGCCGGTCTAAAACCGGGTTTCTTCGGTGTTGTGTTATGTTTGTGCTTGTTGAGTAGTCCCGACCACCGTGGTTTCTTTGAGATGGGGTCCGAGGGGCTGGTTGCTAGAACATTAAGTGAGTAGTCGGCTAAGTTTGTAATCCCTAAGCAAGCCTAGGCTATGCCGGTAGCGCTACTCACGCTTGTACCGATGTTTTGCTTCCTCCTCTTAATATAAAACCAAAGCCGGAAACCGGATCTTTCAAAAAAAAAAAAAAAAAAAAAAAGTAGTACCTTGAGTGCATATCGGTTACTTGGCTTGCGCAAAATTAATGTTCTTTGCTTCCTGATCTATCTATTCTCCACACATACATGTCTATATATTACCATGCTCCAGCTTCACACATTTGCACAGCAAATTCCTCGCATTAGCAGCAGCTTCACTTGCAAGCTGTTGCTTCTTCGTTCCCTGCACACCCACACCCCAAAAAAAAAAAAAAAAAAAAACCCGAGGGAGAGCAATGGCGGACCTTGTGCTTGGGTTGGCCAAGACGGCGGTGGAGGGGACGCTGACCGCAGCCAAGTCGGCGATCGAGGAGGAGAAGAAGCTCAAGAAGACAATGCAGCGCGACCTGATGCTCATCTCGGACGAATTCGAGATGATGCGCTCCTTCCTCAACGTTTCCAAGATCGTGCCACCGACGAGATGGCGCGGACCTTGGTGAGGCAGGTCCGCAACATGGCCTTAGATGTCGAGGACAGCATCGAGTCCGTTGTGCTCACGGACATCAAGTCCGACTGGTGGCGCCGCTTGCTCCCGTCCTGCATCCCAGCAGCGGCGCCGGCTGAGACCCTGGACGCAGCCGTCAGTGCTATAGAGCTGCTCAAGTCCAGGGTGGAAGCCATGGGCCAGAGGAACGGGCGCTACCTACACGTCATCGGCGATTCAGGAGGCCCCAGCAAGCCGGCGGCCACTGCTGATAGTGAGAAGACTCAGCGGCAGATGGTCGCCGATGCAATGGCAAGGGGCATCCTAATCGAGGCGAGGGAGGCCAAGAAGACTCAGCCCAAGAGATCTCACCGAGTTGGTTAGCAAGATACACCATGTCTTTCCCCTTCAAGTGATCTCGCTGTGGGGAGCGGCAGGCGACCATGGGGTGGCATCCATCATGAAGAAGACCTTTGACGACCCAGAAATCTGCAGACAATTCAGCTGCCGTGCTTGGGTGAAGCTGGTGCATCCCTTCAATCCCCAGGAGTTCATCAGGAGCCTGACGGCTCAGTTCCATACAAATTATTCTT